>PUQB01000002.1:895000-1167500 GCA_003024785.1 Selaginella tamariscina | reverse complement strand
ACGGAGGATTAAATGAGCCACACAGTGACGGACACTCAATGGCTTGGTTTACCAACGGATACAAGGAACGAGGTTCGGAATGGTCCAGGAAAACGTACTACTATCATAATACACAAGGACCTGCCAACTTGTGGTACCATGACCATGCAATGGGACTTACTAGGACAAATTTATTGGCTGGTTTATCTGGTGCTTATGTTATCCGCCAGCCCGAGGTTGAGTCTCAAATGAATCTCCCAACCGGTGCTAACTTCGACCGAGTTTTGATGATATCGGATCGAGACTTCAATAAAGATGGCTCCATATATATGAATCCTAAGGGCAACAATCCTAAGATTCACCCCCAGTGGCAAGTAAGTATCTCTCTCACACACACGCGCACACACAGCTTGGACGCACACTTACAGCTTATTTCTTACAGCCCGAGTACTTTGGTTCTGTGGTGACTGTAAATGGCAAGGCATGGCCATATTTTCGTGTCCAGCCTAGAAGGTACAGGTTCCGTATTATAAACAGTAGCAATGCTCGGTTCTACCACCTCTGGCTAACTGCATTAACATCAAACGCATCCCTGGTAAAGTTCACACACAATTGGCTCCGATGCTTTCTACCTCCCACGACCAGTTCACATCAGAAGTATAACTCTAGCTCCCTCAGAGATCCATGATGTAGTCATAGACTTCGCTGGGTATGTGTGTGTGTGTGTGCTTTTACATATCTACATGCACATACTGACCTCTTGACCCCTTTACCAGGTTAAGTGGAGAACTTCTTCTAAGGAACACTGCACCATATCCGTTCCCAAGTGGAGATCCAGTGAGTGAAAACCAGGGTTTCGTAATGAAGTTTATAATAGAATCACCCAAGAACTTCAAACCAGAACGCAAGTATACAATTCCCCACAGATTGGTTCCACACCAGAGGTTGCTAGTGAAAGACTCTGTTAAAACAAGGACAATTAATTTGTACGAGTTTGTTAGCAACATTGACGAGCCCACACATCTGTATATAAATGCTGTACCCTTTGATGCTCCAGCCACTGAAACTCCCAAGTCAGGTACCACGGAACAATGGAATATTATCAACCTCACTGAAGATAACCATCCTCTGCACATCCATCTTTCAGCGTTCCAGGTATGTGTGTACATCTACATTCATGCGTGTGTGTACACAAATATATACATATATACAATAAAATACACGCACACATATTCACGTAGACAAATTGGACAGGTTTTGAGTGAGACAAAGTTAAAGGATACGGAGAAGTTAAGGAGCTGTTTACTTAAAAAAAAAACCAGTTAACGGAATGCAGTTTAGAGAGGTTTATAGATAAGAAAAAGTCTCCTAAGAAACCGCCAAAGAACGAGGCTGGATGGAAGAACGTATACAAATTTAAGCCATCGTATATGACAAGTATACTTATACGGTTTACCAAAATCGACGGCCAACCGTATCCGTTTGATGCTACGGCGGAACCCGGATATGTATACCACTGCCATGTAAGTATATACATACATGCATGTACTGTATGTCTATATATGCACGTGTAAATACGTATATATACATTAAGAGATGTCTGTATTCATATATTATAAATACGTATGTCTGTATGCTAAGGAGAGTTCTCTTGTTCTCTTCCCATATCTTGCCTCTAAATATACATAAACATTAATAAATTTGAAGAAAAATTTCAAATTCAAATATTAAAGTGCATGCAAATCTCTGAATGCACAGAGTATGCAGATTCTTTCGATAGCTTCTAGACTGGATATGTCGGTTACATAAATATATAATATGTGTGCATACATACATATGCAAGCGTACACACCCATATATAGAAATATGTATTATATAAATATGTAGTACCTGGAATGTGCTCTTTTGTTTTGTTCATAACATGGGCTGGCCTCACGATTACATACTAACCGTTAGCTGTGCACGAGATTATACGCTGATCGTCCAGTTTTGTTTCTTGTGTAGATATTGGACCACGAAGACAATGAGATGATGAGGCCAATGAAGCTGCAAAGGTGATATATACGAAGGAAACTTAACATATTTTTATTTCTTATTAACATTACTTTATACGTATTAACATAACATAAGTTAATTAAGATTATGCGTGTACACGTACCTTACAATGTTGAAAGCGTTACTGATAAAAGTCGCTACATTCTGATGCTCCGTATCTTGAACCGGAAACATGCTTTTCTTATCTCCTTTTGCCTTTTAAATAAGTCCAATATCCGTATATTTTGGACTTGCGTGCGCGGGTTGTAGAATATAATATGATCTAGTGCTTAGTGGGGTACAAAACCCACTAGTAACACAACAAAAAACATGACATACATGACATACGTGTGCATGTTTTTTAATAGTGTAGCCCAAAAAGTGGCTATATACAATCATGCATCTATTATATGCATCATTATGGTCACATGCTACCTTAACATCTAACACCAAACAATATATATACACATGCATAGCTATATCCAAATAAACGTATACATGCGTGTGTGTGTGTGTGTGAGAGAGAGAGAGAGAGAGACCTAACAAAAGATGCACGTTTTCAATACATGTATAATATTCTAAAAAATACATGACTAAAATACCAAAACCAACAAACTCACCTACAAAACTGGAGCCCATACCAAGTATTATTTTTTCTTCTTTTTGCCACTACCCCCACTTTTTACAAACTTTTGCCCTTTTTCAATCGATTTCTTCAATTCAGACTTCATTGCTTCTAGTGCTTCCTGCTCGTATTCCGACATATCTCCTAAGTCTATTATTTCTTCTACACCTTTCTTACCTAACCGAACCTGTTTACACATACATCAGTTTATATATGAGCGTGTTCGTACGAACGCTTATTCATGTATGGCCCTATATGTTGTATGTTGTATATGCTAATGTAAGTTCTTCTATCTACAGCATAGGGCCACTTTGGTAGTTTTACAGTATAGTTAAGTGTACCTTGGAGGAGAAAAAAGGCAAACCAGGAACAAGTGAAGACTCTACGTAAGTGCACTCTACGATGTTATTAACTCCATTTAGACCCTTCAAGCAAGCTTCCGCAAATAGTGCTCCAGCATATCTAGCATACATCAATTCAGTAGTGTGTGTGTGTGTGTGTGCGCGCGCGCTCGTGTTCTGGTATCTGTTATATTAAACACTTTATGAAATAATATTGCTCCATGTTTCCAAGGACTTAGTATTCTATATAGAATTACAACGTGAAGAAGTTACTTAGGCAAACTTACGCCATGGATAGTGTTGCGGAACCTTTTCCAGCTTTTGCTTTCACAACCTCAGTTCCACCATCTTGTGTCCTCTTGGTTAAGGCATCTGTCTCTTTATCGGATAAAGAGACTTTTGGAGTTGCCTGTCACCCACAAAACTGTTTCATTATTTTAGTATTAGTATTACATTTATCGCATTACAAGATACTTTCTCTTAGTTATCGTGATGATTACATATCCAAAATGTATGACCTGTGTATGTGTGCGTATGTGTAAGAAAAGCAACCTGAGAAAAAAGAGGAAGAATTGTAATGCCGGCATGTCCTCCGACCACAGGGACATCCACCTCTGAAGAAATAGGCTTAGTAAAGAAGCACACATATGTACATATAGACAGATAGATGTATGCAGAGAGAGAGTACCAGTCGGATTGAGTTTCTTCTGAGTTGCTAGAAACGTCCTTGCTCGTACAACATCTAGCGTAGTAACACCAAATAGCCTATTTGGCTCGTACGTGCCAGCTTTCTTGAACACTTCTGCTGCTATTGGCACCGTTGAATTGACTGGATTACTTATAATATTAACCAAAGCCTGAAAATAATAATATAAATCTAACAGTAAGAACGCAAGATACATACATATAGTCTACATACATAGCACCTTGTAAATTTAAATGCTATAGCATACCTTTGGGCAATTCTTTGCAACAGCAGTGCATAAGCTCTGAACAATCCCTGCATTGACATTGAAAAGGTCATCCCGATCCATTCCAGGCTTCCTAGGTACTCCGGCTGGGATTATAACCAAATCCGCACCCTTCAAACATTTCCCAAGACTTTCTTCTCCTGCATAACCTGCCACCTGGCGAAAATATATATGCATGTTACATGCACATGTAGACACATAGATAATGTTGTTTACCTCATTCCAGTCATATTACCCACTTATGAGCGAGAATTTCAGCTACATCCCAGTAGAAAAAACAAAGAAATCAGCTCAATAGTGTTATATACTTTTCTTACAAGAACTATCTATATATAAAAGAATTAGCTAAGATACAATGTGGCAGACCCAAGTACATAGACTAATATATATTTTACGTACTATGATGTACACAATGCACATTTGTATTGATCTACGCAATGCACTCTACCTGTGCCCGTGTGTTGACATGACTAACATCTGCAGAAACTCCAGGTGTACCAACAATATCATACAAGCCTAAATCTGATACAAAAGGGCTGAGCTTCATCAGGAGCGACAGCGGCTGACCGATCCCGCCATTTGCCCCAAGAATCACCACCTTCCTCTTCGGCGCAGAGGAACCTCCGGCAGACTTCGCAAACGCCCTCCGCAGACAGGCCGCCATCGCGTAAGAGCATAAGAACCCTAAACTGCTGATCTAAAGCGCCATGAACAACATTGCCACGCTGTTAGAAGCCACGTCACTAAAAATCAAAGCCACGTGGATAGCGTCCAGAAGATGATTCGAACACCGTATCGATTAAGTCAGGCCCTAAATAATATTCGCCGCCAAACTGGTGACCCTAAACCTTGCGGCCACATATAGTTCTATAAACAAGAGCCAATCAGAGTCCACCGCACTCGTGCTGCCCTAATTTCTATAACACGTGGCGGAAGATAATTGGTTGAAGCTCGGTCGGCTGCGTGGCCATAATTTCTTCCTTTGTTCAGAAACCCTTATTTGTGCCGCAGTCACGCCAGAGTATATCAAGTGCGCCTTGTTCCTTCGCTGCGTATCGATTCGTCTTCTCGGTAAGTGTCTACTCAATTGCCTTGAAAAGATGGATTGATTGAGCTTGGTAGGGTTCGTAGGTTTTTTTTATGTGTGCGATTTCTGCTCCAAAATCCCTTTCCAATTTTCTTAAAAATCTGTTAATCTATGTTTCTTCCTAGCTTTTCTTCAAAATTTGTGTCTTTTCGTCTTCCGATGTATTTTTCTCACGTTATCTGTGATTTAGGTCCTCTATTCTTCAAAGGCGCCTCGCCTTTTAGTGTTCGGACGGTTTGGCGGCTCTCTGTGAGAAGAAGTAGGTACGTACTTTCAAAAATTATAATAATTGTAACGATTGTAAAACTAATGTTGTACGTGTTATAGGGTGATTAAGAAGGGTGGCTGCCGCAGCAGTTTCTTTTATGTCTGAAAGCGTCGGCATATACTTGGGTTTGGTTGGGTTGCTCGGGCAGTACTGCCCTACGACAAGGAATAGACATAAGAAGCCGGAAAAGCACTCTCTAGTGCTATATGCTGCGCTTGCCACCGAAAGGGAAATAAGTATTGTCGATCCCGGCGCCTCTATTATCAGCTCTTGGTCGCTCATCTCATGACAGCAGCAACCCTCTAGAAAAAGTCGTCGTCAAAGAATATAAGTAAGCAGGATTTTACATGTGTTAGTTTGGGTACTGATTATTTTTGGAGTCGGTACTTTTCAGGAGGTCTGTAATCATGGCGCTGTTGAACATTGGTGCTAGCAACAAGGATGATGCTTTCTACCGTTACAAGATGCCAAGGCTTCAGACTAAGATCGAAGGCCGAGGCAACGGAATTAAAACCAATATTGTCAACATGGTTGACGTCGCAAAAGCTCTTGCAAGGTATATGCTTACATTATATATATATGTTCAGATGTACATATCTAGAAACCATTATATGTTTCATATACATATGCTAACTATTATTGTTGTTTAGACCGCCGGCTTACACAACAAAGTATTTTGGATGCGAGCTGGGAGCACAGTCTAAGTTCGATGATAGGACGGGGACTTCAATAGTGAATGGTGCACACGACCCTGGGAAGCTTGCGGCACTGCTGGAGAACTTCATAAAGAAGTATGTCCAGTGCTATGGTTGTGGAAATCCAGAGACGGAGATTCTGGTCGGAAAGAATCAGATGGTAACTCTGAACTGTGCTGCTTGTGGTTTCATTTCCAATGTGGACATGCGTGATAAGCTCACTACCTTCATAATCAAGAATCCCCCGAGCAGAAGAAATCGGGCAAGGATAAGAAGCTCAGAAGAGCTGAGAAAGAGCGTATCCAGGTAACCTTTTGTTCATACATTTTACTAGAATCTTGTTCAGAAGCCGGTGACGACACCTAAAATACTTGCTACTCTTGATAGTTTAGCTGATGACACTTTACCACCAAGATCTCTGAGGCTTCCATATGTATAATATACATGATGTGTGTTTAGCGACTTAATTGTATAATTTCATATTAGGCTATGTTGTATATATGTGTTTTATTTACAGGAAGGAGAGCTGGCGGACGAGGAGCTGAAAAAGTCAAAGAAAGAGGGCAGGAAGAAGTCCAATAAGAAGAAGTCCAGCTCGGACGAAGAGGAGACGTCCCCCTTGGCCAGCCAAGTGGACGACGACGAGGAGCTGAATGACGATGATGATGATGTGCAGTGGCAGGCGGATACCTCTGCTGAAGCTGCTAAGCAACGTATTAAGGAGCAACTTACCAGCGTGACTACCGAGATGGTTATGCTTGCTGACACCACGGAGAAGGTATTTAATTGTTTGTTCATTGTTATAACATAAAATAAGTACACTAGATTATATATATTAAATCCAGTATTTCAGGTGGAGTCTCCTCGTGGAGGAAAGTCAAAGATGAAGAAGTCTAACTCCTCGAAGAAGGCGGAAGTTAAAGAGACTGATCTTCCAAAGATTCAGGAACTAAGCCTGCACGATAAGCTCGTGAAGGAGTTCAAGGGCAAGCTTGCCAGCGGTGCGAGAGCTGGAGATATGGCTGCACTGTTTCAAAGCAAGACGGATTCTCCACAGGAACTCATGGTGGCGTATTTTCAGGCACTGTTCGACGGTGTTACGAAAGAGCTCTCCAAGGTTCGTATATGCTATTTTACTGTCTGACTTGCACTCTAAAATGCGTGTTGTAATAGGACGTAAAGAAGATGAAGACGTATTTATCGTCCGTGGTGCAAGACGAGGTATTACAGAAGAACTTACTTGTTGCAATAGAGGTGTTTTGCTCGTCTGGGATGGATGTGGCGAAGCAGACTCCGGTGGTTTTGAAGTTTTTATACGATGAGGATATACTCGAGGAGGAGGTTGTTATCGACTGGTTCAAGTCTAAGCCGTCGGGTCTAGTGAATGTTAAAGGGGAGAATGTGAGGAAGCATGCGGAGCGTTTCGTGGACTGGCTGCAGACCGCTGAGTCGGAGTCCGAAGACGAGTAAATATGAAAGGTTTACATATTGTTGCATACTGATAGTGTGCGTGTGTGTGTTCGTGTGTGTGTGTGAGTGTAAGCTATATATATTGAGAATCGATTTGCAGGAAGTGGAGTGGGGAGGTATTTGAGTCACTGGCGGAAGTCTTTGTCTGGTTTGGTTTTTAATAAAAAGGGACTTTTGATATTCATGTGGTGTTCTTTATTTAGGGCTGCAATTTTGATTTTAATATTTAAATTTACAAGAATTTACATAAATAATTGAAATTTTGTTTGTAAAGATTATTTTGTTATTCCTATATGGTTATTATATAATATATTTAAATGGTATTTATTGTGAGCGGTCATCAAAATGCATTTGAATGGCAAATTACTAACATTCTAAACTTGCGCAATAAAATAATAACAAGGAATGTGAGAGAGAGAGAGAGAGAATTTATAACCGCTGGATCATGTCCATCCGACGACACGATTTATACTGTATATGTTGGTGATGTGTTTACGTTCGTGACATGATTGCATATGAACAGGCATTGGAGGCTCAACTAAGGACATGCAGAACACTCTCAGAGGTTCAAATTATACACTCAAGGATTAGCCAATGCAACTCTATACCTGTGGAACGTGCTCATCCAAATGTATGGGAAATGCAGCAGCACAAAGAATGCAAGGCTGTCTTTGATGAAATCGAGTCGAAGAACATCTACTCGTGGGGAAACCTGCTCTCTGCATATATACAAAACGGGTTTCTAAACGAGGCAAGAGCAGTTTTCAACCAGATACCAGCCACAGACTTGTTTACATGTACTGCAATGCTCGGTGCATTTGCCCAGAAAGGGCATATCCTTCAGTGTAAGAAACTCTTTGAAGAGGCTCCGGAGTGGACACTTATCTCCTGGACTGCCCTCTTAACAGCTTACGTACACTCTGGAGACTTAGAATCCGCAACCAGAGTGTTCACTTCCATGCAGGAGCGGAATGTTGTGTCGTGGAATGTAATGCTTGCAGCATTTGCCCAGAGGGGGCATTTGTATCGAGCAAAGAGTTTCTTTGAGGAAATGCGGGAGTATAATGTGGTCTCCTGGACTACAATGCTCAAGGCATATGCAGAGATTGGAGACGTACAGGGAGCTAAGAATGTCTTTGATTCGATTCCGGAGCTCGATACTGTCTCGTGGAATGTCATGCTCTCTGTATATGCCCAGTTCGGGGATCTCCCGTCTGCGAAGAGTCTCTTCGATGGGATTCCACAGCCGGATCTTGTTTCGTGGAATTCACTGTTGGGTGCTTACATGCTCTCTGGGAACGTGGAGAAAACGAGGATGTTCTTTGGACAGATGCCTGAAAGAGATATTGTATCATGGAGTACATTGCTTAATGCATATGCGCAGAATGGACATCTTCAGGAAGCTCAGAGCTTGTTCAGTCAGTTTCGGGAGCTTAACACTATATCATGGAATGCCATGCTAGCTGCATATGCCAGGTCCGGGAATGTCCAGGAGACGAGGGAGTTTTTTCATACAGTTAAAGATAAGGACGTCGTTTCATGGACCTTGATACTTGGGATGTATGCCCAGAGCGGGCATCTTCAACAAGCCAAGGAAGTCTTTCAGGAAATGCCATTTCGGAACACTGTGTCATGGAACGCAATGCTGACTGCATTCGTAAACAAAGGTCTTGTAGACAAGGCAAAGGAGTTCCTTGAAACGATGCCGGGGAGAGATGGGGTGTCCCGGAACGTAATGCTTACTGGGTATGCGGGGAAAGGGAGAGTCCGAGAATGCTTAGAGCTTCTCTATAGCACGGAAATAGAAGGGATGAAGGACATGCCTGATGAGGCCTCCTTTGTGTGTGTTGCTGCTGCCTGTAACTATGTAGGTGCGGTTTCTGATGTTCATATGTTCTTCAGGAGTATGATATCCGACTATGGATGGAAGCCTACGAAACTGGCTTTCAGCTGCATGGTTGATCTGCTTGGGAGGGCTGGGCATTTGAAAGAAGCAGAGGAACTCGTGTCCGAGATGCCTTATCTGCCTGATACAGTCGACTGGAAATGCCTCCTTTCTGCGTGTGGTTATCACAGTGACTTAAACTCTGCTGCTGGCGCTGCTAAGACTGCTATTGGGTCTAACCCACAGGGTTCTTCGCCTTATCTCATCCTAGCGAATGCATTTACCAAGTAGTGAATATATACTTTGAGTATATGAATGGGCAGAAGAGAACGAATGCTGTTTTGGGATTGATAACTGCATTGAAACAGTGTGGCAAGAGAGGTGATTTGGAAGCAGGGAAGGATCTGCATTTACAGGCATTCGAAGGTGGAAGTCACACCAACAAATACGTATGTAACGCTCTCATCACAATGTATGGGAAATGTAGGAACATGGTTCACGCTCGGGCTGTTTTCGATAACATGATCCACTGGGACGTTGTTTCATGGAACAGTCTTCTTCTTGGATACGTGGAGAATGGAGAAAGCTTGCTTGCATTCGACTTGTTCACAAACATGGACTGTAAACAAGATGCTATCACGTATGTTGCTGCTTTGAAGGCCTGTGCAGGTTTGGGTTGTTTAGTAGACGTTCATAAACAAGCCAGAGAGCTTGGATTTGATACAGATATCTTTGTGGCAACTACCTTGGTGGACATGTACAGAAAATGTGGTAGTATGCTCGATGCTCGGGTAGTTTTTGATACCATGCTTGACTGGAACGTTGTTTCCTGGAACAGTTTGATTCTTGGATACATCGAAAATGGTGAAAGTGTATTAGCTATGGACTTGTTCGCAATCATGGACCTTAAACCAGACTCTTATACATTTGTAGCTGCAATCAAGGCTTGTGGAGGATCATGCTTGGGGAAGGGGAGAGCCATCCATAAGCAAGTCAATGAATGTGGATTCCTAGAAGCTGTATTTGTGGCAACTGCCTTGATAGATATGTATAGAAATCTTGGGTGCATGCAGTCAGCTCGTCGTGTATTTGACAGTATGGTTTCTCGAAACGTTGTTTCATGGAACAGCCTTCTAAATGGATACGTGGATAATGGGGAAATCTTGGTAGCTATGGAGTTATTCAGCAACATGGACTGTGAACCGAACACGGTTACATATGTTGCTGCACTAAAGGCGTGTGCGTGCTCCGTGACAAGCGTACACGTTCAGGCTTGTTTAGAGAAGGGGAAAGCTATTCACATGCAGATCGAAGAACATAGGCTTCATGAAGATATCTTTGTGGGAAACGCTCTGGTGTTTATGTACATCAAATGCAGGAGCATGCTTTCTGCTTTGGCTGTCTTTGATAATATGAACACTCGCGATGTTATTTCATGGAACAGTCTACTATCTGGATGCGTGGAAAATGACGAGAGCGTGAAAGCTCTCGATTTATTTACACGAATGGATGTAAAACCCGACTGTGTTACATATGTAACTGCACTCAAGGCATGTGGTAACCTGGGAGAAGTGTCATCCGGGGAAAGAATCCATTCCGAAATCTGTAAGCTCGGATATGAAAGGAGGCAAGCAGTAGCTACTTGTTTGGTGGATTTTTATGGTAAGTGCACGAACATGGTATGTGCTGAGCATGTCTTCAATAGTATGTGTTCTGAGGACATTAATACAGTGGCATGGAATGCCTTACTAGCAGGATACAGTTCAGGAGGGAAGACATCTCAAATGTTTAGCATTATGAAGAGAATGCATGAAGAAGGAGTGGAAATGGATAGTGTTACATTGCTATTGATTCTTACGTGCTGTAGTCACGCTGGTATGGTGGATGAGGGTAGAAAGTGCTTTGAATGGATGTGTAGAGATGTTATGAGTCCCCAAGTATGGTACATTATGCTTGCGTGGTGGATATGTTGGGGAGAGTTCATAGGCTGGAAGAAGCATTAGATGTAATAAAATCCATGCCATATGAAGCTGATGGTGTTGTGTGGAGGACCTTGTTAGCAGCTTGTAGAAAGTGGAATAACCTCGAAATCGGTAAGGTTGCATTTGATGCATTAAGGACGTGTAAAGATAACAATGGAGCAGGCTATGTGCTGATGAGTAATATCTACAAGAACTCAAGTATATAATCTATATATAATGGCTCATCTATATATGTAATATGTAGAGCTCTATGTAATCCAAAGTTAACATGGTTTTGTAGTTACAATGCCAGTAAAACATTAAACTAATTACATTTTATACATATCGTTTTGGATAAGGGATATGGCCATGGCTTTGACACTTAGTTCTTCTGCTTACATATCATTCTATACAGCATCTGCGAGTCCAGAAGTATTGCATTTTGTTCTTCTTCTTTTATTATATATTTCCAGTACATGTGCGTGTGTGTGAGAACTATTCACTAGTAGAAGTGTTATCTGCAGTTTAGAAGGTTTACATCTTATCTGTTTGCAGGGAGAGTTTGTCCAAGTCATGCTCGAGCTCAAGCTGGAAATCATAAAGAGTAAGGTGTGATACACGGTGTGTGTGTGTATGAGAGAGAGAGAGAGAGAGCACACAGAGGTATAATGTATAGTATATGCTCATGCTTTTATATGTGATAGGTTATCATTTACTCCTGCCAGAAGAAGCACATTGTTGTTACCGCTGTTTCTTATTTCCCAGCCTTTTCCAGCTGCTGCTGGTACGTACGTCTATGTATGTGTGCGTGGGAAATACCACAACATAATAATAAGATATATAATAATGAAATATAGCGTGCGTGCGTGGGTGTGTGTGAGCTACTTAACTCATGATGTATCAGATGATAATGTGGATTATCAAGAGGAGAAGTTCTCTCTCACCGTTCCAAGAGGTGTCAAAGTTCGAGGAATAAACAATAAAAATATATATTAGTTCAATTTAAATAATGAAATATATATTTATATGTAGATTGGGTAAAAGGAGAGGGAAAAGCATCTGGAGTCCGGAAAGTTGTTGCATTTCATCCCAGTTCTGATACATCTGCCAATGGTAAATCATTATAACCCCTCTCTCTCTCTCTCATATGTTTATTCAGTGAATGTTATAATCACAAACCTTGGTCCGGACTATACTGGCATGGGCTCTTTCGGTTCGGTCGATGCATTTGCGGCAAATGTGGTACGTGATTATATATGTATATGAACACATATACATGTACACTTACATGTGTAGAACATATATGCAACACTCTCTCTCTCTCTCTCACACACACCACACACACAGGTTGCGAGCATGGATAGAAGTTACGTGAGACCTCCTGGACGAGCAGCAAAGCTGGTGGATGCAGTCTCAAAAAATAGCATGTACTACATAGAATATACACTTCAGACGCCTGGAGAGCCTCAAAAGCATCTTCTTTCAGCTGTGGGAATTGGAGATACCAAATTTTACAAGCAACTTTATACTGTCACTGGCCAGGTCGAGCTCCTAACACACACACACACACACACACGCACGCACACTTCCATACATACATACCTCTCGATGCAGTATTGGGAGTCAGATGCAGACAAGTACAGGCAAATACTGCAGCAGGTATGTAAACAACATTAGTTCTCTCTCTCTCTCTCTCTCTCACACACACACACACACTCTCTCTCTCTCCACACACACACGCACGCATGCACACAAACACAAACATGAGAAATGTAGGCGATACAGTCCTTCAGAATTCAGAGAACTGAATAGCAAGTTGAAGAAAACAACCATTTGGTAAAACTGCTTTTTCTTGTAGATTGTCTTTATAAACTCTTAATTAATTATTATCTATAATGGATGTTTTAATAGTTTATAAGAATATTCTTTTAGAATACCTAAGCTGCGAGTCATAGTTAATGTGTTAAAATCTTGATAAATGAGTTATCTGGTGCATAACATGGAGCCGTATTAAGTATATGAGTTAGTTTATTATAAGTACTAATTTTTATTAACTATAAATGTTAATAGTCACATTTTTTTTAAAAAAAATAATGTTTAAAATTAAAAAATATATTCAGGTTTTCAAGTTTCCTAATTATGTGTGAAATAATTAAAATATTCTAATAACTTAAAAATATTAACGAGATTAAGTTATTCTACCCCATTTTAAAAATATTCATATATACAGTTTATTTACATCAATATATTTTAGTTTTAAGCTATTGTTTCTTAAGTACAATTTATTAGTTGTAATAATTCCAACAATTTAGGGTGTCCTTTAATTTAACTGAGATTAAGGACTGAGATATCATCTTAAAATTATTAATGTTGAAATAAGATTCAATATTTAAGAGAATCCAAATCAATGGCTAGTATCTAAAGTTATTTCTTATTTAAATATATTAAAAATGGCGCTGGTCAACATATATACATAGTGTTTTATATAGTAAATTTATTTATAATTATAAAAAAACAAGGGGTGACTATTTGTGTGTTGTTTCGTACGCACGCTATGCGGTAGGAGCGTGTTATAGTGTAGAATATATGATGAATATACTTATATTTATACCTTGGCCCTGAGGTTTAATTCATTAATATTAACCTTGTTAATTTGAACATAATATTCATGTCATTTTTTGTGTTGGGCACAACTACCATTTTATATTTGAATTGAATGACATTGTTTATATGAATAAAAAAGTGGTTATGATTCATCTCATATATAATGTAAAATTACAACACTAATCTAAGTGAATTGTTGTTATGCTCACAAAAAAGGATTTCAGTTATTCTCCTGTAGTCTATTAAGAATGTCATGAATCATGATATTAATAATAATGTGAAAACCCATATACAAATGATTCTGTAAATATGTGCTTATAACTGATATGTGAATTGATTACGTACATTTGTAAAGAAGATTACTAAAGTCCAGATGTTAAATAAATAATTTACTTAATACCCCTTCATTTGGCTTTTGTGTTTCAATAATTTTGGAGGGTTGTTTTGTCGATTGTGTCCTCTTGGAATGTTCTTCATCATTTGTATACCGTGAGGTGTTCTTCTTTCTTTTCTTCGTTAGAATTTATTCCTTGACTTCTTGTGATTTTCTTGAATCTTGTGTGTTGACAACTACATATTTCTCCCCTTTGCTCTTCTATTTGACATAAACTTTTCTAGTGTTAGTAATTACCCAACTTTGATTTGTATCTTGAACTTCTTTTTTATATATTTTTCAGGAAGTACTGATTCTTCTTCTTATTCACTTTAATCTTTGTCCTTCTCACTAGCTTCATTTTCATCATATGTTCTATTATTAGTAGATGATGTTCCATTGGGCTCTCTTTTAAACTTTACATTTGCTTTTAAATGCAAAGGCTTCAAAAAGATTAGTCAAAAATCATATTTTTTGACATGCAAGCAAATTATGAAGTCCATGTCTATTCTGAAAACATTCCTCCCCATTACTACATTAACTGATAACATTTTCCCCCTATGAACAAGTCAAGAACATACTCAATTTAAATAAATTTGCTAAAAGCATAGTTGCTAGCTCAATTGATTTTTTTAAGCCCCAATGCCTGAAAAAAAGCAACAAGTAAAAGAATAAAAGAAATATTTTCACACAATTGCAGTACCAATATTTCCCATCAGATGTTTTTTGATATTTAATGTTTTTTACAATGGGGTTAGTGCATATGTCTAGTGAGTTTGAAATATACTTGTTATCTTCCTTTTCACACCATCATGGACATCAATGCACTATAGTGAAGAGCACAAATATTGTTAGCAAAATCATTACTACACATCAGAGTCGTAAACAACCTCGACACCAAGGGTGTTTTGTGAGAAATTCCTGCATCAAAAAATGTCTAATGCCACCCTCATCACCGAGGTTTATTTCAAAATAAACCTCAGTGCTAAGGGGGCCACTGGACATTGAGGTGTCTAAAAAGAAACCCTTGGCACCGAGGACAAAATAAGGTGTATGTTTACCTTAATTTTGTTGTCGTATTCTCATTTGTGGAGATTGGAGTTTGCCAATCCCACTCATGCTTCAAATAATTTTGTAGGGAACAATAACCACAATAAAGCCTTGATTGTGAAGAAATTCAAGGAAAGACCTCTACATAATGTATAAGTTTGTCATTTTATTTCAAGTCTTCGTCTGGCCTCCTGGTTTGCTGAAATTGAATAATCTTCTCAATTTCAACCTTTAGTTTGGGTATATTAATTAGTATATTTTGGACTTGTAGAGCTTTTTTTAGTGCCAAAATGTCACAACAAAGAACCTATACCAATCCTGCCTCCTTCTCCAATTGAATAACAAAATAACTCGTTATCAACATAAAACTTTCTTCTTTTACCCATTCCTTTTCTAGACCCGCCACTTCCGTTAGAGTCATTAAGAAACAACTTCCTCTTCCTTGCCTTGGACTACTGACCCTTGGGCAATCCAACTTCATTATAGAACTGCATCTCCTTGTTTGATATAGAACCAAGTTCCAAATAAAGAAGTATATCCTCAATCTCTTTCTTGGTGATTTTATAAGGAAATTTTAAATATAACTCTAAGTTGAAAGCAAATTAATTTCCTTGTTCATTTTGGATTTCACCCATTCTGTAGCCAAGGATGAGAATTTGTGGTGGAAAAAAAAAAAAAAAATAAAAAAAATAGAAAAAATAGAAAATGCAACCAAAATTTCTGACATTTACTGCAGAAGCATGTGATTGGTAGTCTCCACTCCAATGCATTTCCTTGCCACTTCAAGGGGCTCTATTACCACTTCTTCCTCATTAGGAATAAGACATTAAATATATAATTATACTACAATAATAGTTGGGTGAATAATGTTTCGGTGGAATAAGACGTGTGTTGCACATGATATTTGAATAGGTCATCTTTATCTTTTTTTCAAATGACAAATACCTTTGCCTTTGTAAGGATACTAGTTATTTACTAGTGCCTTTTTCTTTATCTCCTTGAAGAATGTAAGCATGAGGTAACACATAAAATCAACTTTAACCTTGTTCTTCATAATGATTGTCATTGTCACGACCCGATACAGGATGCAGAATTTCAGATACAGGATACAGGATAGAGGTTACAAGATATACCTACAGGATATTCCTACATGATATACCTACAGGATATGCCTATAGGATATGCTACAGGATATGCCTAGAGGATAAGGGTCACTATTCTTAGCTCATGACTAGATTAAACTCATGACTAGATTAGCTTGGAGTTGTGAGCATAAAAGCTCCGACCTAATTGTTGAACAAGCAATTATTATCAACATTAGTCATTCAACAATTATTCTTGTTTCTTGTTCTTGTCTTGCTCCTTGCCTCCTGCTCTTGTCTTATTCCTGGTTCCCATCCTGCTCCTGATTCCTAGCTCCTATCCTGCTCCAGTTCCTATCCTGCTCCTTATCCTACTATCTGCTCCAGTTCCTATCCTACTCCTTGTCCTGCTATCCTACTCCAGTTCCTATCCTGCTCCTTGTCTTGTTATCCTACTCCAGTTCCTATCCTGCTCTTTGTCCTGCTATCCTGTTTTAATTCTTATCCTGCTCCTTGTTTGCTATCCTGCTTCTTGTTCTACTATTTTGTTCCAGTCCCTATCCTGGATCCTGTCCTGCTCTTGTCTTGCTCCTGGATCCTGTCCTACTCCTGTCTTGCTTCTGGATCCTGTCCTGTTCCTGTCTTGTTCTTAGATCCTGTCCTGTGCCTTCTTGTCTTGCCCCCGGATCCTATCCTGTTCCTGTCTTACTCCTAGATCATGTCCTGTGCCTGGTCTTGCTCCTAAGTTCTTAGTTTCTGTCTTACTCTCTGTCCTGCTCCTGAGTCAAGCCTTTTTGTTCTTGAAATCCTGCTCTCTTCCTGGTTCCTGGATCGTGGCTTGACAGTCACACTCTTTGTACATGCCCTCTTCATCATCCAATTCATCCACTTAACATGAGCTAGTGTTTAAAAATCTTTGTTGGCCCTACACATTGAATAGTTTGTCCATGACCTTCATCTTGAAAGTGCAACCTTGGGATTGTCCATTAAAGACAATTTGGATAGTGAAGTCCACTTTTCCAAGTAAAGGCATTTGTTGTTAGCATCATTCTAGTGGAATCTTGTTACTTTGTTAACAAACTCCACACCATTCAAATCTTTGTATATGATGGAGAAGTATTTTCCCACCATCATCATCCAATTATTTTTGATGTTCAACCTCACCTACTATATGTTTGTTGGTGTTCTCATACCCTTGGATAAAAGAGAGTTGATCCTATTTTTTTCATTTTTATACAAATTAGTAATGTACAAAGCTTTTGAGAGAATCATCCTTGACACTAAGGATGATTTTCCTATAACAAAAAGTATCAAAATAACTTACCCCAAAAAGAATCAACATGTGTGCTGAGTTTAGTAGTGATTCGATTGGTTCTTTTGTCTTAAATACTTCTCATCAATTATTTTTTTGTCCTCTAATGAAATTGACCTTAAATAATACTCAAAATTTACATACCTCTTGCATTGCCTCAGAAATACAATTTTTGAAGTAGTTCCATTGGAATGTGATTGGTGGACATGACTATATGATGAAACAATTTAGTCACATGAGAAGATATATGAAACATACTTACTCATTAGTTCTCCTTAGAGCCTATATGAGTGGCACAGTTTATGAATCATCTGTTAAATCTAGCAAGTGACATTTGATGAACATGTAATATGACTTGTCGTTACAAAATGGTTCCTCATCCTTGATGATGTTAGCCATTGAAAGTGATGATTACCAACCTAAATGTCAAATATTTTATTTACTAAGCTGGCTATATCAAGCAATTGTTGGTGTTGTTCCCAACAAGATTTGTAAATATCTCCCCAATATTTGTGTTCTTGGATGACTTATTTTTCTTCGTGATTTAGTACCTTGCCCATTATAATCACAAATGCATGTGTGCAATCAATCTCACTTGCTTATTTTTCTTCAACAATATAAGTGGGATACGTGGCAATTTTCACCCCCCTTCCTCTCTAAACCATCAAGCATGCCCGAAATAGGCATACACACAAATTTGTTGAAAAAAAGCTTGATCCTCTTTAGAAGTTTCATCGTTGTGAGGAACTTGGGGATGTGGTGGGGCGAATTGTGCTGCAGTTTGTGTGCGTCTTTTCGGCATTCTACCCTGA
Source organism: Selaginella tamariscina (assembly GCA_003024785.1). NCBI lineage: Eukaryota > Viridiplantae > Streptophyta > Lycopodiopsida > Selaginellales > Selaginellaceae > Selaginella > Selaginella tamariscina. Next base: position 1,148,951 of record PUQB01000002.1, on the reverse strand, counting down.
TTAAATCAAGTCAATGGAATAAATTATTGAAGCCTCAACACCAAGGGCGAGAAGTTTCGACCTTGGTGCCCTAGGGTGAGAAGGTCCAACCTCATCACTAAGGGTGGAGCTTATCGCCCTCGACACCAAGGTTGGAGCATCTCATTGAGGTGGGAGCTAGTCACCCTCAATGTAAGGTTAGAGTGAAATCCCTCACTGCCAAGGTTAGTTTAATTTAACAAATAGATACATAGATTGAGAGAGATATGTAGATATGGTCAGATGTGTATATGTCACGTGAGTGTATCAAATGATAATGTAAGGAAAGAGAGAGATGTGTATTGGCATGAAGATACAGAATAACAAACATTTGTTAGCCGAATATAATTAGATTTACAAATATCTACTTATTTACAAGCGTGCATTTGTGTGAATTTATTTTTGCTCAGAATCAAATATAGAGATACAAATGGAGATATATAAAACTACATATTTAGACAGATATATATAGAATTACATATGTCAAAGCCTTACAGAGTGAGATATTGTTGAGAGAGATGTGTGGGAAGAAAAGCAAAATAAATTCATTTGATGAGGTTGGTGCTATATGTTGGAGAGCAACACACTTGTTAAAGGCTCGATTTGCTTGGAATTGGCCAGAAGGAAGCAACAATTAAAGAGAATGTAGAGAAGATAATTAAAAACTCTAAATCTAGTTTGCAAATACTTTGTCATGCCACGTGTCAGATTGCATGGCTGCAAGATATTTTACTTGACATTATGCTTGTAGATGGCTATAAATATTACATAATGAAAAAATTCTTGTTATGTGTTTCCTTCCTACAATCGCCTTAATAATTTTGTCGGCCTTTATTCTTGTCGATGTTTTAGTTTTGCTTATATTTTTTTCAAGTCAAAAAGACATCTAACAAGAAATTATTTCTCATTAAATTGTTGCATAAACTTATATTGTGCAACAAACACATTTATTTTGTGCCAAAATATCTATCTCATATGATAATATCTTAATAACTTATCTAACATTGTTTTATAGACATAGGTTAAAATTTTAGGCATGTTCTAGTAGCTTGCACTCAATTGATTTCACATTTTCTTTTAATTTCATGGTTCAAATTATAATTTCTACATGGACATTATTCGGACAATATGATTATCAATAAGGAAGTGTTCTTCATTTTCATTGCTTTGTCCTAAATGCAAATTTAAACATTCCCAACCATGGCACATTGCATGTCACATAATGTGTCAATGATAATCTTGTGTGGGTGATTTCTCCAAAGTCTGAATTTTATATTCTCATTTTGTCATTTGATTGTGAATTTTTTGTGGCTTAGAACAACGACATTTCAATAATTGATGTTGTTAATACATCAAAAGAATTGCAAGAAACAAATATTTTTCAAAATGCTAAAGGTGGATAGTACATAATATAATTAGATGTAAATATACATCATTAATGTCTTGCAGATGTTTCGTACGAAAGTTTAATGAGTCCATATAAAAAACATTCCATGTATAATCAATAAATTAAGAAGAATTAAACACGAAACAACTTCTTGACATTTGTTAAAGGACTTTTTGCAATGAAATCCCTATGGTCTTCAATGATAACATTATTATCACTTGTAGGAACATAGAGCATGGAAGACATGAGGCAAAAAAATAATGGCATGTGTGGACCAAAAGCAATGAGTTAAAATGGAAAGATTTTATAGGATCTATTCGGATAAGCTGATGCAATGGCTATCTTACATGTGTGAATATGATGTTTTTTTCCACAGTCGCAAGCTATGATGGAACTAAGTATATTCTATAATCAAGGAAGTATACTCTACAATCAAGGCCAAGAACTAGTCCAATCGCAATGCAAAAAGGAAAGCTTTGTTGCAAATTATGTGGTCTTCAGTCGAAGTGCATAAGCATGTGCGATGCGACCAAGTATATTGTTGTCTTCATAGATACAAAACATTGTCTTGTTTGATGATCCACATTGGAACATATAAACATCTTATTTCTCCTAGTGTATTTGGTATTTCTCAAGAAGCAATGATGAAGAAGGTAGTGGAACGTGTTACCCTCATCCAAGAGTGTATGTTGGTTTAGTAACCATGGACATTGCATTTGATATTGTGTTTGCCTGTTTAATGGAAGATAGTGCAATTAAAACTACAAATTGAACTCAACGACATTTTTAAAGAATTTGTCCCATTATCGAACAATTGTATGTAAAAAACATGCATACATTTAATTGGTGAGTCAGTATATGATATTGCATTTGTCCTCAAGACTGCACTTGCCATCAGCATCAAGGTTTACCCATGTGTAGCCCTTGGTGCCAAGGGCTAGTGCAATGCTACTTTGGAATAGCAATTTATGTTTTTTTATAATTTTCAGAGTAGTACTATTTTAAAAATAGTAACTTATATTTTTTTATGATTTCCAGAACAATACTACTTTAGAAATAGCAACTTATGTTTCTTTATGATTTCTAGAATGGTGCAAATGATGCCCTTTTATACACAACATTGTTTATAAAGTTAAAAAAAAAGGCATCATTTGCATATGAGAGATTGAATGGTTTATTGCACATGAAGAAATTTTTGCAATGGTCATTTCTACAATCCTTCATCTTTTTGGACTAGAGCTCTATGAAAATTTTACATATAATCAAAATGCTTTATATAGGTGAAAACTTGAGTGCAACATAAATAGACTTTGTCAAGGTGGAGAACTTTAAGAAGTTTACATATGTTTTAATCACACTCATAGTATATATAATTGAAGTATAAATGACATTTTATCATAAGTTTGTTTTCATCTTGTATGACTTATGGTTTGTTTCATAGTTTAAAATTTATATTGATTGTAGCCATTTGCACAATGAAAATGGAGGATGTCGTTGCACATGAATTGTGTTGAAGGAAGCTAATTGAGGTGGTAGTTCGTTTAAGTTTTGGGCACCTTTAAATCAAAAGATTCATGGGAGATGAGGTGGGGGCAAGACGGATTGTTGTGAGAAACGTCTTTAGTTATAATGTGCCATGTAAATGTGGTTGTTATTTCCATTATACTATGAGCATTTGATAGGACACAAAGAAGTACACATATCCTTCATCCCGCCAAGAATATATAAAGTTATGTAAGATGCTTGTGGATGTGAAAAGTTTTGAGCATTAATTAAAGATCGTTAACATAGTTCATGTATTTTAGGTTGTTGAAAACGTTACAAAAGTAGACCTTAGGACGCTGAATAAGTAGTTTGTTTGGTGGATGAAATGGAAAAATTATTGGAGCACAAATGCTTTTAAGGTATAAAACTTAAGATTTCTATTCATTAATTTATGGTACGAGTATGTTTATAGGGTTTGGTAGAATAAAAAGCTTTAGTGTTGTTGAACTTGGCCATTCCCAACTAGAAAGATAATGCTAAAGTGGGTGACAAAAAGGTGGACATTGCCACTTGTCTAGACCTTGTGAGTGCCTTTTTTTACAGGGGACATGCTTTTATCACCAAACACCACAGTGGAACTAAACCTTCAAAGAATGATTTGATTGCAAGATACTCAACATGAATCAATAGCAAGATGATAGCATCCAAAATAATCAACTTAATTGAAAATATTTCTCCATGAATAGGTATCCCCCAGATCATTGAGAATAAAACTAGATGGTGTAAAATAACTTTGTCCAGTCCAATGAAGCAATATGACTCTCATAGGTCAAAGTACACCATAGTATCAAAACGGGCTAGCAAGTTAAGAATTGACTCTTTTTTTATAAGAACAAAACTAAATTTTGACCAATTACATGGTAACAAGAAGATGGTGGTACAAGAGCATGTAGTGTATGACATAGATTAGGTGATAAGGCATTATATAAGTAAAACCAAATGCTAGGGCATTATTCCCACGTCAAATTCAACATGTGAGGGTACCCAACTTCTGTAGACATGCTTAAGTATTTTAATTACCCTCAACTTCTGTAGACATGCTTAAGTATTTTAATTACCAAGCTTTCATTATATCTTATTGAGGCCATTTTTGTGATAAGGCCAAAAAACAATTGCGTATTTATTCTTATAAATGAGACTTAGCCAAAGTAGACCCAACATTAAGGATAACTCCGGCATTGCTATCATCTAACTGGATTTTGATAGAGTTGAATTTTATGTGTTGAGGGTGACCATTGTATGCATTTAATCCTTAATCTTTTACATAATAAATGTGTTTTAACCCTTGAAAATTACTAGTGAGAGCCACTTGGGTTTATGGCCATGTTTATTTTTCCAGTTGTGCACTATAAAAATGTTTCTTTTGATTGCCCTTTTGTAATTGTGATTGTTGGGTAGCTCTTTACAAGCATGTTTCTTTTGCATACTGCTTTGGAGACAAAGTTCCTAAGGATTTGCTTGACCCTTGGCTTATTATAAAAGGTATAAATTTAATAATAAAGAAAATTGATTTAAAGTGTGTAAAGTTCTTCCTTTCAAGTTATTCTTTTTAAACACCCACAAAAAGCACCCCTAGATGAACATATTAATTATGCCCCTTTCTAGGGATGTCTCTACAATGAAAAAATGGAAAAGCAGGTGAAAATTTCCTAACGAATGTAGCATGTGAAAATTTGATGAATGACAAACTAATTAGTCCAAAGGTAAACAGACTGGTGAAGCATTTATTCCATTTATCTTACGATGACAAAGATTTGTGAGGAACGTGAAATATCACTATCTCTCAGTACCTCACATGCTCATGCCACAAGTTCCAGATGGAATAAACATACCCAAGTCGCAGTTACATATCTTGCATACATATATATTATGTTTCCAAGTATTGTCCATGGATCCCAACTGAAACATATTCATACATATATATTATGTTGTCAAATACTGTCCATAGATCCTAACTAAAACATATTCATACACAGACTAACACTTTCTAAGTACTAAGTTAACCACTTTCCAATATGTGTCTACTCACAAGGGTAGTTGAAAATTCGTCGGCGCTAGGTCCAATTTTCTATCACATCAAATGTCCAATGTTCTTATCACAAAAGAAGCAAATTTCTTTTGTCCATGATGATATATAAAACTAAAATATATATACTGAATAACATATATCTTCATGTACATGTCAATGCATTTACACACACACAAATATACACACTAGTGTAGTACCAAATAAAAATCTATTACTAATTTTAATGATATATATAAAAGCACCTGGAGTCACTGTATTTCATCTCTCTCTTCGCACCTGCACACACACACACACACTGGTACAGAGAAGTATGTCTACAAATGCAGGTGTCAGCTGCTCTTCAACAATAGCTGCCACCTTCACGTAACAAATTAGAGAAAACAATATAACTATAAGGCTTCCCGTCAGCCTGTAAAACTGCTTTCTCCCCCACATAGAGGTTCTTCTGTGTCATACAAGCACCTAAAGAGTTCCCCAGGCAACCCCATGTGGAGAATACGGCATTGTATTAATAAGCTCTTCCGCTTGCTTAAGCTCCCCAGCACGTCCAAGAAGATCAATCATACAACAGTAATGCTCAAGCTTTGGCACAGTGTCATAATCATAAGCCATTGTCTGAAGAACGTCCATGCTTTCTCTAACAATCCCACACGACTGAAGGCCGATAACATGCTTGTCATCACTGGCATATCCGGTTTATGCCTTCCAATTGCATAGCTGAAACATATCACTCCCTTGCTTGATATACCATTCTGTGCATATGCACCATCATCAGGTTCCATGCAATCGTGTCCTTCTGTGGCATTTCTGAAACATCAACAATGCATTCTGCAGATCTCCATCTTGAATATATGCCACTCCAAGTGCGTTCCATGAGACATGATCATGTTCAGGCATTCTTTCGGAATGTGTCCTTGGTAGAGTTGATATCTCTATCATGTGCATAAGTGCAAAAGGCAGTTCCATGAGACTCTATTCCTCTGAGGGATCTCATGAATGTGTCAGCTGCTTTATTAAGATATCCCTTCTGGGCATATGCAGCAACCATCGTGTTCCAAGTGACCGTGTCTCGTTCTGTCATACCATGAAAGAGTTCTCTAGCTTCCTGCAGATGCCCATTCTGGGTATACGCTGCAAGCATGCATTTTGTGAGACAAGGTTGGGCTTCGGAATGGACTCAAACAGGCTTCTCGTTTGTTGCAATCCCCAGTCTGGGAGTACGCAACGAGCATGACATTCCATGAGATGACAGTCCATTTGGGGATCCTTACAAACAGCTTCTCAGCGGCCTGTGCTCTCCGGATTGAACATATGCAACGGCATTCCATTCCATGAGATCTCATTAGTACAAGGCATTCCCTCGAACACCTCTTAGCTTTCCACACTACCTTGTGCATATATTGTCAAGAGTGTGTTCCATGAATGAGGCCTCTGGTGCGGCATTAGATCAAACATCGCTTTTGCTTCCTCGGGAAGTCCAGACTGACCATATGCTGACAAAAGAAGCAGTCCATGAAACGACTGTTCTGCTCTTCATCGTCTCAAATGTGAGCTTGGCCTCGTTGAGATGCCCATTCTGGGCATATGCTGCAACCATTGTGTTCCATGAGACAACGTTCTTCTCGGCCATCGTATCAAACAACTCCTTTGCGTCCCTGAGATTTCCCATGTCCGAGAACGCCTGAAACATGATGGTTACCGTCACCAGGCTCCGGCAAGGGATTCTATCATACAAAAGTTTAGTCTTCTGAAATGCCCGTTCTGGGCATATGCAGTTAACATTGCATTCCACCCAACGACGTCCTTCTGGTGCATGCTCTTAAAGATCTCTTCAGCTTGGTCTGTCTCACCATTCTGTCCACAGGCATCTATCATGGTGGTCCAGCAAATCTCGTTTCTTCCAGGCATCGCTTCAAAGATCTCCGTAGCTTCATGTAAATGCCCAGAAGCGGCAAATGCTGATACGAGTGTTGCCCACGAGACTACAGTCCGCTCAGGCATGCTGTTAAACATGATCTTTGCTTCTTCCGGGTTCCTGTGCTGTGTGAAGACGTTTAACATTGAGTTCCAGGAGACCACCGATCTCTCTGGCATTAAATCGAAGAGGGTCTTCGCTTCTGTCAGTTGCCCGGCTTGGGTATATGCGGAAATCAGCGAGTTCCAGGGAATTACTGACCGATGAGGCATCTGATGGAAAATCTGCTTTGCATTTTCAATCTCTCCTGCTCTGGAGAATGCAGAGAGCATGATCGTCCATGTGATTGTATCTCGAACCGGCATGGTTTGGAAGAAAGCCTCGGCTTCATGTACATGCCCATTCTGGCATAGGCTGTGAACATGATGTTAAATGAGATTGGGGTGGGCTGTGCGATTCCATTGAAGACTTGTCGAGCGTTCTCAACACTCCCTTGCTTCCCATATGCGAATACAAGGCGATCACAACAGGATCTTGTCTGTGGCAAGCCCACTGTGGAGGATTTGGTCGTGAACTCTCTTGATTTCAATAGATTCTTGCACAGAGAGACTTGAATGAATGTGGATTGGAGCTTCTCTGCGCACAAGTATCTCCTCATTCATTTTCCCGCTGAATAGTTTCAAACTTATTAAATATGTGATAATTGTTGTAAGGTTTAAATTTAATTTATTAATCATTTTAAATATAGTCACATTTTTATTTAAATAATAATTGACCTGTTTTTGAAAAATTCCACGATTAACTCTTATTGTGCTTTAGTATATTAAATTATTATTTATATGGATATTTATTTAATTTATTTTATCTATTTATTTCAATTAATACTTTATAAAAAATTAAGTATATTTTATTTAAGTAATATATGGATATTCTTCGAAATTTCATCCTTTTTAAAATTCCAAAGTCTATATACATTAAAGACTGATTAATACTATTCTGTTAATATGCTACCCGTTTCCTCAGTAAGCTCCAAAACTCGTCTCGAGCGTCCAAAGTTCATCCTCAATAACCTGAACACATGTGGAGAATATTAGCCTTTAACTCGGTAACACGGCACATGCAAAAGAGCAGCACAAAGTAATCTGCATACACATGCTCTTCACTTTCCTCTTGTGCTCGAGCATCTGAAACACCGGGTAACTACTGTCGGAGATGGAACTGGAATCCGAAGAGCCATGAGTTTGAATCTCCCCTCTTAATCTCCTGCATTGCCTTAAGAAGATTACTTCTGGCCCATTGCGTTCGTAAGTAATCCTCCTGTGCTGAAGAGATTTCACCTGTCTCATATCGTTCTGCTTGTACTCGGTTCTCCGATGGTGCACCGCTCGCCTCCTGTTGGTTGGAGACCGAAGGCTTACGTACACTTGCGGCTTTGACCACTCTGCGTCCCCATGCTATAGTGGCTCTCGTGTGCTCTTCCTCTCCTCTTTCCCCGAACTCTCTGAACTGCGATGTTCAGTTGGTGCTCTTCCTGCTATTCCCTTGCTTTGGTGGTTGTCTGTGTGTTGGCTTCCTCGACCTGGTCAGTACGCAGTCAGACACACACAACACACACATATATATATGTGTGTGTGTGTTGTGTGTGATACATACATACATACATACAAATGCATAAAGGTGAAGTGTTGTACCATGATAACTCTCTAACTCAAGCAATCAAGCAATGTGTGTGTGTGTGTGGTTTAAGAATATGACCTCTTTGCTCGAGAGGTCCTCAAACAGCTTCCATAGATGACCATAACACCGTTTCCTCATCCACGGACAGCTTCATCCCAGGAAAGATATTATTCTTGGCAATACTGGAGATATCTTTCAACTCCGGCTCTGCAAAAAATTATAACGTGATTAAAAATTAAGCAAACTTAAGCACAACCAAGTAGACATAAATATAATTTATTAACACACACACACACCCACCTGTTTTCATCGCATTTCCAGAAGGCGTTTCTCGATACTCCCAAAACGCTCTGAAACTTTGCTCTTCGAGAACGAGAAGTAGAAGTCCTTCAACCTAGTAACGAGCGATGGCCAGTAATAGACTACTGTGTGCATGCCCGTCAATATTGTACATGTTTTCAATGTCACAATAATCATAGCCATTACATAAGCACGGGTTGAAAAGGCTTTTCCCCGTGCAGAAAGCCAGATCCCCTCTGGCATATACCATTCATATAATCTCTCCAAGTAGCTCATCATTCCCCGCTTCAAGTCCTAGATCCCTCAACAACCTGCACACAATCTATTAGTACGCTCTCTCTCTCTCTCTCTCCCCTCCCTCCTCCTCCCTCGTACACACACCTGTATGAGATTGGATGGAAGTTCACGGGCGGAAGCTCGAGTTTGAGACGATTAGCAACGTATGCAGCAAGCATCTCCACCATACGAGCATTTGACATGAACAAAGGTCTGAACAAATTCTTCAGTTCGAGATCTGAGACATGAATAGTTCTCAGATCCGGTCCAATGAAACGCCTTGCTTGTATTTTCAGGAAAGCAGTCAGATATGGTAGTTTCCCCTGTGTTGCCCACTCTGCGATGTCCGTGGGCAGTACATTCTCTCTTGCAATATGACATGCCAGGAACAGAATTGCCAGAGTTATACGTAATGGAATACGCTCCTTGAGAGCCTCTGTCCAGATCGTAACAAGTTTCAGCCCGGCCTTCGACTTTGGTATCTTAATCCTCAGCTTGTGGTTCCTCTTTTTCTTCTTCGGTTCTTCTACCTTTGTCTCTCCTGTTTCTGCCTAGCAGAGATAAATATACCCATATCGACAGACAACATAAATCAACGTATTATACAACATGTATATACAAAGCTGTCGGCTCGAATTTCTCTCTCTCTCTCTCCTCTCTCACACACACACACACACACACCTCCTGTTGTTCCCGTTTCTTCAAGAAGTCTGCGTCCGCAAGAAGCACCGCTTCGTCAGCCCATGAAGACTGGAAAACACGAGTAGATGCCACGAAACGAAGCCAGATGGGTCCGACAATACCACGATAAGCGGAGTGACACCGCATTCCTGAACTAGTGCCTCACACTGCATCTGTAGCATCTTTTGCACACCGTCTACATAATATTCACGAATATGAGCCGCAAACCTGCTTGGAAGCTCCGAAGCATCGTACGTTTGTTGTGTGCCCGTCCATATATGTACGTTCTCTGCATTATAACATTGATCCTATAAAGCATGTGACGGATATATATAACATATTTTACGATGGGAAAACTTTTTAAATAGCTGTGTGTGTGTGTGTGTGTGTGTGTGAGTGAGAGAGAGAGAGAGAGAGAGAGAGAGAGAGAGAGAGAGAGATTCAAAAGTAATATGATAAGACACGAGCTACTCGTATATGCGCATTATGTGCACAGTGCATGCACTGCGTGCGCGTGCGTGTGTTTGTGTACATCCGTGCTTTTGTGTGTGGTGTACCTGCGGAACTATATTGCGAAGCCAAGTTGTGTCTGACCTTTTCGAGTTCCTCCTGCTGGTCGGGCCTCTGAGAGAGTATTTTAAGGAGCTCATCCTCTTTGGCCCTGGCAGAACTTAGATCTTCAATATCATCGAGATTAGACTGCGACCCTCTAAGCATCTTCTGGAGTAGGGCATCCTGCTCATCGCGCTCCACGTTCTGCTGCCTGGCGAATGCAAATGTGCGCCTCCCTGTCTCGTCTATTGCTCCGGCCATGTCTGCCAGATCTTCGTCTATGAAATTCTGTGACTGCGTACCGCATGCCGTGCAGTATTGGAAGCCGTCGTCCCCCTTGTACAGCCCGATGCTGCCGCACATCTCACACAGCGCGGACTCCATATCCCTAAAAACATAAACCCTAAAATTTAATCATTTTATTTCAAATTTAAAAAAAATATAAATTGGATTTTGAAATTGGAATTCACTATATAATATAAACAACGAAAGTTACACCTTGAATATAGCTTCCACAAATATATATTTTTCTCACAATGGCGAACTCTCTCCTCTCTCCACACACACACACACACACACACACACAGGGTATATAACGAAAATGCAAACCTTTCGATATTTACACTCAGCACAAGGGGGAGGTTATTAAACGTCCCTGGCTCAAAATGTGAGCAAAAACAATGAATGAAATCAATCCTGATTTCTAAAAAAATGAAAAAAGATAAAAGAATAACTACAATTCTTCCCTCGGAAAATACCAATTGGAGCTCAGTATATGTTGTTGTATATGCGCAGCATATCCCTTCAAAGCTCTTGCATACTTGTCCTCTTCAAAGGACGACGAGTGTTCAGCCCAATACTCGTCGCATAGGTGCTTTGGATCAAGCGCCTCTACAGCCTGAAATAAATCACTAACTTTTAAATACACACACAATGTAGAATATGACATACACAGACAACTACGGACCCTCTCTCTCTCTCTCACACACACACACACAAACCTGGACAATGAAGGGTGCATTGAAACCAAACATGTCAAGGCCCTTGAGGCTCTCTGGAGGCCTCAGAGGAGGTAAATTGGGTCTGCCACTTTCTCTAAGCTTCTTAATCTCCGTGTTAATCCTCTCCTGAACAGATTGCCAACAGAAATCTAGACTTGAGCACACAAACTTCTCACTAGGCCTGCTCTCCATTGACACCTGTCATATGCTCGTGAGTCTCTGTGTGTGTGGGTGTGCACGTGTTGTACATGTAAACTATACTTAAAACATAAACATAAATAAGATTAAGGTTAAAGTATAAAACCATAAGCTTGTGACTGGATGACAAGAGTCTGTAGCTATACATGTGTACACATTTAAATTATATAATACTAGATATATACCTTAAACAACGGCTTCCCGTCTGTACAGTCTAGAACCTCGGATATATAATAGCACAGTTGCGGTAAATCCAAGTAGTTGTAAAACTGCACGCGGCTCTTAAAGCCTGTGATTGATAAAGTTTAGTGAACTTTAAGACATACTAACTATTGTCACTATTCGTGCATGCGTGCGTGCGTGCGTTTTATAAAATAAATAACATATAATTCATATTATAATTGTAAGTTTACCTGCTGGGATGATAACTTGTTTAGTATGCCACCCAGGTTTGGAAACTAAGCGTCCAGCAGTAAGAAGTTGAACATCGATGGAAGGTCTGTTGGTACGAACAACCTTCGCAACCCTGGGACCATTCCGTACAGGGAATCTAGGGTTTAGCACCTGATTGGTCGGTGGAGTGGAAACGAATCTGGAGGTTAAACCTTGATTTGCTGCTTCCATACTAGCACTTGAACACGAGTTTAATTCTAGAGGGTGTAAGTCTAAGCCCCTGTTTAGGTCCAAGTCTATGCTTGTTCCATATACTTTGAACTTAGGTTGTCGGTCTTCTAAAACGCGCAAAAACTCGTCTAGCTCAGAAATCTCGTGCCTGTAGATGAATACATATAATATAATATGAGAGAGAGAGAGAATGTGTTATACCTTAAAATAGATCAAGCATATATCTCAAAGTATATATATAACACATTATTGCATTAGCAACTTAATGATAAATGTGAAGCTAAACTTATGCAGTGTGTGAAGTGTATGTTATAATGTATATCAACGCATACTTTATGCGTGTGAAGCTATAGTTACGCATAATATATATGGTACAAATGTACACAAACGTTATGTTATAATTGTTAATCTAATTAGTGATATCTTTCAATAAATATACAGTTATACTATATAGATCATGCGTGTATGTATATACTATACCTGTATAAGACGAATTTCTTTGTTAATGTGCATCGACAAAGGTCCCTAGCATGCTCGAGACACGAGTAGAGCTCAGGGCGGCAATCGCACCCAACTGCAGATAGATGAAGATCGTAAGCGCAGATGCAACACTCTCGTTCGTCCGTAGAATCAAAGCTTAAATCCATTTGTTTTATCCTTAAACTCCCCAAGGTTTCCCTTCTTGCGCTCTCAAGCTTCATTCGAGCCTAAAGCAATTTAATCACATTAGTATTACATATATACTAATCACATATATGTGCTTTTGTGTGTTTGTGTGGCGTGAAAGATATGTAATCGACAAAATTATGAAAGTATGAGTATCGACATTAAAATATGCGCATAAGTACATATGTCCATAAACACGGTTGTATATGCATATGCTATGTGTGTGTATATATAGTGTATACAGTATGTGTAGAAGTATGTAAATGTATATACATACTTTGAGAGCATCAGCAAGAGTGTGCATGTATGAAGCATAACCAGAAGTTTCACCAGCAAGCTTGGATTTAATAGCGCGTTTAACCGCAGCAAGGAAGTTTATCGTGCGAGATGGAAGTCTTCCTGCGTTGCGACTTGTATATCTCAACCGCAGATTGGCCATGAGGGAGCCAGTTAACGGGAGCCACGTTGACAGCCTCCGCGCAGTTAAACCCCGAGTTAAACCCTGTTAAAGTAAATATTATATAATCACAGCAAAACATACAATATACCATATTCTGAAATGGTTATGCACCTGAGTGGTATGCTCGTGGGAACGTTATTACAAATTCACCAGCGTTTTGTATCACTTTGTATACAGGTACTCCTTCCTCCTTCAGTATACTCGGTGAAAGCTGTGTTACCTGTTACATAAGCTGTGTTTATGTTTTATACTATATACTTATATTTTAGTTAACACACACGTCTCTGTGTGTGTATGAGAGAGAGAGAGAGAATATTACCAATTTGTGGAGTAAATCAGGTTGCTCATTGAAGAGCTCCGGTAGATGTTTTTCATCACCCCTTCAAGCTTTGTTGCAGCATAACCAGGTACACCATACCACACTTTTGGAGACCCCCAGTGCATATAGTTCACTGAATAGAGATGGTGATCTTCTACATGCTGGAAAAAGATATGTTAATCAATCAATTGATTGATTCACACATACATATAGGATATATCTGTCACCATTAGTATTATGTGATAAAGCCTTACCCAACAGAAGGAAGAAAAGCACATTCCAACGTAAAGCCAAGGAACGACAACTCCAGAAATCTCTGCTTCTTCAAACTCTAATATAGAATTCCTGTATTTACGCATATTTAGAAGAAGAAAAGTTGAGAGAGAGAGTGATTTGCATAAACATGCATAATGGTTGCACCTAAGCATTTGTGTATATAAATATAATATCTGTATGTCTATACGTATATGTATAATACCTCAGGCGAGCAATATTGTTCAGATTCCAACCAGATTTTTCGTATATACCGCTTTCACTTTCTTTTCCAGGTATAGCTTTTGGAAGACACTCTTAAACTTGTTAGTCTCAATGTCTGCTCCGTACAAAACCTGCATAACAATGTATGTTATGAAGGTCATGCATGTGTCTTGCAGACACAGATGTACATATATGCTTTATAACAATAACAGAACATGCTCACCTCGATCTGCTCGGTTGGTCTTTCAACAATTCTCCAGAATTCACCTTCGACCTCTTCAAGTGAAGGTTCGGCTTGAGATCTTTTGCTTTCGTCCTCACATTTTTCACCATATTGGAAATACTGCTGCTTAAGCTCGTTTGCATAACCTTCAAACTCCTTTATACTAAACATTGGCCCCGGCTCGAATCCAAAGAATTCCGGTTGATTACTATTATTACGTTTACTCTGACTGTATGTTAACACCTTGGAAATTCTCTGTCTACCCTTCCTGCATTGAAGAAACGTTATGTATCTCACATTGTTTAAATATATTGATTGCTCTCTCTCTCTCTCTCTCTCTCTACAATTATATGAATCGATGCATATTTAGAGCGTACGTTTTTAGTCTGTTGTTGGTTCTCGAACTTGTAACTTGTGAATCTTCTGGACTCTAGTCGTAAATTTCATGTGTTCTTCTGCATTGTCATTTAGAGAGCAAGGTGGATGCCATGAGCTCGGTGGTATTACACGGCAAATACCGTACGGCTCCACTAGAGGCCGTATCTTCTCTATGTATTTCAACGTATCTTGAAACTCCTGCAAAATGATGTTTATAAATATAGATAGTTAAGTTATAATGCATGTATCTGTGAACACCCACCCACCCACCCACACACCTCCTCAGTTGGGTAGAAGACCGGTGCAGAATCAAGGGTAGGAGTACGTCCACCTTGTCCACGATACTTAGTCATAATCTGTAAAAGATATGAACAATCTAAATGATAACTAAAAGTATAACAATATATCTTAGTCAGCATTTATCATCGCTTAAAAATCTAATAACATAATTACGCAGCATACTCACAAGTTGGAAGCCTTCCCCGCCTGCACGAGCTTGTATAACGCCAAGTGGAAGTTCATCGTCGTCAACCTATAAATACTATGTAAATCAGTACATAATGCCTACATGTGTATAGGCAGTGGGCATGGTTTGGAGATGCCAGTTCTGCTCTGCTCTCTCTCTCTCTCTCTCTCTCACACACACACACACAACACACAGGCACGCGCACGCACACGCACACGCACACGCACGAACATACTCTGTGGCTAGAAGCTTCATGTTCACTATCAGAGTCCTGGTAATTAATCCACGCTCGTCTCCTAGAGCTCTTGTTCGTGGCTCTGAGAGAAGCTTTTTGTTCATGCTCGTCTTCACTGCTACTACTACAGTACTGCTGTAACCTTCTCTTTCTCTTTTGCTGTGTTTGATGCACCTCTGTTTTACTACTATCATCTGATATTGCTCTCTTTTGTTTCTTCATTTGTACTTCTTCTAATTCAAGAACTACATAAAACGTAAACCCTTATTAATTATAAATAAAACAATATAACGATTGACTTACTCTAAGACGGCATAAACACTTACTCTAAATTGAATATATACTTACAAGGGGGCGTTTTGGGATCCATTTGCTCGTAAAAAAGTACTGCAAGTCCTATGCATGCATAGGCCCGTCCTCTGCAAAACGTTATTAAGTTTAAACTACCATGCTTTTTCTACAAAAAACGCAAAAAAAGCTATCGGTTTGCGTCTAGATAAATACATATGCGTGCGTATGTGTAGAAAGTCGATCTGTGTGTGTACATATATCCCTTAAATTGTAAAAAAAATCCGATCTGTTACATAATATACATAAAAAAAACCAGAAAATCAGATCTGTGTATGCATATACACACATATATACATAAAAAATCATGTTTTTTCCCTTAAATTTCTTATATAAATGCAAAAAATTGGATAAAAAATACAGAATCTATGTATACAAATACACATACACATACACACATATACATGCGGCCCCCTAATTAGATCTCAGACTTACATGAAGAAATCTTGCGCCTCCGCTTACGCACAGTCATCCTAGGGCATGAATCGGCCTTGTATAGATGAAGGGAAAGGCAAACTAGAGGCAAACTAGAGGTAAACCAAGGCAAACTAAGTCAAACCCAGAGGCAAACTAAAGGCAAACTAGATGGTTTACCTTCCACAGAAGCTCGGTGCGTTGCTTTGACTTGAAGAATCTGATACCTATAGTACTGGTTTTACGTATTTAATTAATTAAAACTATTTACGTTTTTATTTTTATTTTTTTTGCCCCCTTTTTATGATTAGTCACCGTATCCACAGAAACACGACCCTCTATCCAACACGCTTTTTCTTATTTTTATCTTCCTTTTTAATTTAATACTTTTAAGGGGCTTTCACACTAGCAATTAGTACTAATTTTTTTTCCCACAGGTACCTGTTAAGTTAAAGGGGACTGTTATGCAAGATCCCTTTTCGTGTACTCCGTTTGTTAGTTGAGGCGTTAGGTGCGGTTTCGCACTTGCTGTTAAGTTTGTTAAGTTAATGGAGGTCTCCTTTAACCGAGACAGTGAATGCCAAACGGGCGGTAGACCATGTTTAGTAACCGTACACGCGCTGGCCGCCAGTTGTGGCGGCAGTGTAACTACGGCTTTTTGAACGGAATATCCTTATTGGAAGGTATATTCCGTCAGAGTATTCATCATAGCCACAATTCAGGGCGAGTAATAGACGGACAACGTATACACGGTGCGTGTATATATATACGCTTGATATCGTAGTCGGTAGGTCTGAAAATTGATTATTGGATGAATTATAAACACATTTAACTTTATTATGTTCCAGGTTCTATATTTTAATCAATTTAAAAATAATATATATTTAAAGCTTGCCCGTGTATACTCTTTTATTTTGAAGTCGTATTTGGTAGGTTTGAAAATTCATGAATTACCTCATGTGTATTAAACCCATGCTGTCACGGCCCTCATTTTATATAATATATGTTGTATGATTTAAAAACACACATTAACTATATAGCAGAGAAAACATCGCCAACTGGCTATTTATATATATATATATATATATATATATATATATATATATATATATATATATACGTGTGTGTGTGTGTGTGTGTACAAGATTTATTTGTCATTTACCACGTTAAAATAATATCTAAGATTTTAAATGTTTTAACACTAACTTATTTAGACAATTAAGCAATGCTTATTTATAATAGATTATAAATAAATTTTTCACTATGTCTTACTGTATATTCTTTGTTTGTTATTTAATTAATCAAATCGTCCAACTGATGATGTCATTCAAAATATTAATTATTGTGATAATATCAAAGTTTAATTAATAGTACTTTATTAAATATATGATATACATTAAAACTTACAACACAAGAACTTATGTATATACTAATCCGTATATATAAGTTTGTGTACTTATACGCCCCAAGTTTGTGTAAACTTATGGTGCGTGTAATATATATATATATATATATATGTATGTATGTATGTATGTATATGGCAGCCTCGGAAGAACCCTAAAAACATCGAAAATGTATTCAATAAAATCGAACCATATAGTAAAATATCAAATCCGAATATACATTCTTTGACGTTGTAGTGCATGTGTATGGAATTGTGTGTATGTTATAACAAAGCACCAGTGTACAAACAAAGAATGTTCTTATTTAATTTGTCACTCTTTAAACTAAAAATATCTCACCAACCTAGCAACAAAAATAATATCGCTCTAAAATATCTCTTGAACTCCCTCAAATCCCATTAATCTCAGTCTCGCTACCTACCAGCAAAGACAGAAAGATATTCAACCGCTACAGTTATTACACTCTCGAACTCTCAAGATCTCCATTACTGATCCTTCCACAGAAAAGCTCCGATCGCATACTGCCGCTTCTCCTCTACACTCCCCATCCCCTGGGCAGGAAGCCCATACTCCTCAAGCAGCCTGTCCACCTGCCACTCAGGCATCTTTTCATATTGCTCCTTGGTGAACCTCGGGTAGTGCACAGGCATCTGGAACTCAAACGGGACATGGGGATTCTTTGCAACAGCTGAATATGGACACCGTCCGACACCCTCCACATCCCCAGCCGACCATTGCCGCCTCATGGAATTGCCCTTATGGGATTCATGGGATTCTTTGGACGATCCATGGACGAAATCGGAGATGAGATTGCTCAAGCTGAATGTGCGAGGAGGACGGCCACCGCTACGAATCGGAGACTAACCGGATGTCGCAGGCATATTTCCTTAGATTTTTGTGAACCCTAAGGAACCCTAACCTACTGTTATAAAGAGGCGGAGCGCGTGGGCCGTCCGTTTATGACATTGAGATACGTGGCACCGCTTTCCACCGCTGTTGTCTGTTACTTGTGGTCCAAGAAAAGTAAACCTAGGCCGCGTGTGGCGGAATCTTCCTGTTTACCTTCCCGTGACGGCACTGACGGGATATGCGAGAATATTCTTTCTTTCTTCTCATCCAAAAATTCCTTTAAAATAATATATTTAGCATAGCTACTTATATAAATTTAATATAAAGAATATATAAGTACACCAGGAGAAACACGGCATGCATGTATAATAACAGAAAAAACACACGTCACATTTATGACGTGTTGAAAAGTTCATTTATGAAATAACGTATGTGATAATTTCAAACTAGAAGTATCAGTACTAATTGCTTGAACGCAACAATTGGTTGGACTTTTTGAAAGCTATTTATTTAATAAGAGGTATATTATAAATGTAAGTTAAGTTTGTACATTTAATCTTAAAAGTTAATATTCATTTATTCACTCTACATATATGTGTTTGGTGTATGAATGTGTGTTTAGAATTGACACAAGCAATATGAAAGTCCATCTGTTTGGTAAGAAATAGTGTAGACACAACATCTTTATTTCATCAACTAAGTGTTCAATTGGGGATTGCTGACAATTGTGTTTTATTCTACTGCATAGAAAGTATCTTGAGGAGAGTGCATTCCCAAGAATGATTATTTCTTGAACCTTAGAGGATAATTTGAATAAACTTTAGAATCCTACTCCAATAAACTTATACAGGTTCATGCCTTAATCTTGACAAGGAAATATGCCTTACACATGTGATAAAGTTAAGGCATGAGTTGAACCACAACTAACTCATAAGGGTTTTAATTGCCAAGTCAAACCTAAGGTTAGTACTTGACACATGTTTTGTTAAATAAATTCCCTAAGGTTAGGTTTGAATAACCTTAAGTACACGACTTTATAAGTAGCTCACAAAAAGACTTTTGCTAATAAACTTAGGTTATTTAACCCTTAAATCCCAAAGAGAACACCCCCCATCATAGTCAAGTGTCCCAATTATGAGATCTAACCTCCCTTGAGCAGATGCCTAAGGTTTAATACCCTGACGTGAGCACGTCTACTTGCTAAAGTATCCAACCCCTTGGTTTTAAGCTCATGAAACAATCCCAAAGAACATGCCTCATGCGTTGTATCATATGTCATTTAACCTAGTGTCACATCTTCATGTGACATTGTTTCCCAAGATGTGGGCTATGCCCTTCATATTCAAGGGTTACACATGGTGTCATGAATGTGGCTCATAAATGCCACCTTTAGAATTCCTTTTTGAACCTCAGGGATTTGGTTCCCATGCCCACAATTGGACAAAGACACAAATGTGCCTCGAAGGAGGAAGTTAAAGACATGCCTCAACCTCTAACCCTTGAAATGTGCAATTTAATAAGACCTCCTATACACAGATTCGCAAACATTAAAGGTAGGCTACTCTAAAGGTGAGACATACCCCTATCATTTGGAAGTTGAGGATTGCCCGAGTTCACATTCCACAAGATTAGTGGATGAGACCTTGCTCCAACTGCCTCATCCACATCAAGCTAAGAACAATACTCGCAGCTCAGCTAGCTCATACATCTTGACTCACAAGGTGAGCCTAGACCATGGACTTGGCCAACTAGGGGTATGAGTTCCTAAGTGACAGGTTCCTAACACGGGTACTTTACTAAATATCGTGGGGGGTTTCTAGAGAGGGATTCCAAGGTTGGTATCTGGCAAGCTGCCTTTGTGGCACCAAGTAAAAACTTTGACAATTGGTATTGAAACAAGTTCTCTATGGTCAATAGGACTACCTTAAAACATAGGGTGTTTTAGTGTTTAGATAACTCTAAATTCTTGATTTACTTTATCACTTTCAGTTTATATGTTTGTATTCTATGTAAAGAGTTTAATTCTGTGAATTATCAATCTTTGGAGAACACTTACTCAACAAGTTGGTATGAAATTTTAGGTATGTCTGAAAGTCTTATGATGGTTTAAGCTGATGTGTGTGGTTGTACAACTTGTGCAGGGTGTTTCCAACTTCATATTGGGAATATTTCAAGCATATTCTCTGAGTGTTAAAATTAAGGTTCAATACAATGAGCAAGAGAAAGCAACTATAGCTTGAGGTAGATAGGGTTGTTGCAGAGACTTAAAATGAGGAGATGGATGAAGTTGACCCAAGTCGACCCCTAGGTTAGGCAACAACATGGTTGGTGGGAAATAATGATGGATGCCCTGAACAAACTTCAAGGGATATTTTAGTGTTGAATGATCGAATCAGTAATGTTGCCAATCACATTCTAACAGTTACCACTTTACCAAATGTTCTGCAACAAACACAATAAAGAAAAAAGAAGAAGCATGATTCAGAATCATGTTTCTCTAAATTGAATATTTTAGGGGATGAAGGTGGTAGTGGTCCTAGTAAATTCAAGTCAATCAAGCCTTCAAAATTTATGGGTTTAAAAGATTACAAAATTCTAAATGAGTGGTTATATGATATGAAAAGTTATTTTAAGGCTACTTATGTGAGAAAGACAAAAAGGGTTGCATGTGCCTAACAATTTCTCAAAGGAGAAGTTAAGACTTGGTGCAGATTGTTAAAGGTGAATGTGGATATTGAAACAATTAGAAATACATGAAAAAAAAGATTAAAAAGCAGTATATGCCAGATAACCTTGGATTGTGATTGCATGCTGATTTGGCAACTTGTAAATAAGGAGTTTGAGGAAACCTAGTGGACCATGTTTATCGATTCGAAAGTGTACGGCATTTGGTCCCAAATATAAGCAATGATGTTACTTTATGGCTAGCTTGAATGAAAAGACGCAAAGGGAGATCCTAAGGTATAAGTTAACAAGCTCATGAATGTCAGGAGGTAGCTTAAAAGGTTGCTTATGCCATGTTATTAAAAGACTTGTATAATAAGGGCGAGGAAACAAAACCTAAACCGCAGAGCTATTTTCCAAAGTTTGGGTTCAGAAGGTTTGATAAATGACTAAATCAATCACCATCAATTCGAAATGCAAGTCCCTTTGTTGGTAATTCCAAATTTTTGGACACATCAAGACCTATTGGATCTTGAAATTGTTAGCGTTACCACCACCTCAGCAGGCCAAGGGCCCGGCTTCGAAGTCTCCTCCTCCGCAATCCATAGGCAAGGTTCCAAAATGTTATAATTATAATAAGTCGAATCATTTTGCTAAAGAATGTCGGGCACCATCACAACATTGGGACATTTCAAGGTGATGGTAAAGAGAAAGTTGTTGAATCTGAGATGCTTGAAAGATCCAGAAGATGAATCAAAAAAGGTAATGTTCTACCTTATTTGCTATTCAAAATGAAATTGACCCTTTGCTATATTTGATAGAAAAGATACAATAAGACCAAGCTTGAATGATGATCGATACTGGAACAATATACAACTTCAAATTAACTAGTTTAGCTCATTGATTGAATTTGGATATAATAAAGTGAGTGAAATAAAGATTAATTTTGGCAAAGGTTTTTAAAATACTAATAATATATCAAGGGCAGTTTTTGTCCAAATCAAAAATTGGAAGGCTAAGCTAGATTTAGTTGTCTTCAATATGATGGGGTTCAATTTTGTGTTGAGTATGAAATGGTTTCACAAACATGTGATCAAAATGAAGGGATCTAAGGATAATCAAATCACACTAGTAGCAAACGAGGATGTTAGAAAAACAACGCTCATGATGGAAACACTATTTGATAAGGATTAGAATCCTATGTTCTTCACCTTAACTCAGTTGCATAAAGCACTTAAACATTGGGATCGTGTATTTGTTGTAATGGTTCTAGATACCGATGAAGTCAAAATAAGGGATGGTTAAGAATCTATTCCTGGTCTCATTTTGAAAGTCTTAGACATATTTAATGACATGTTGCTAGAAGACTTACCGCTTGAGCTACCTCCATGCCAAGGTGTGAATCACATAATAAAGATTTTACCAGGTTCGTCTCCACTAGCAAGAGCTCCATATTGGTTGAATCCTCAAGAGTTGATGTAATTGAAGAGACAGCTAATGGAATTGATTGGTCTTTGGCCTGGTGCACTGATCCTATTTATAATGAAAAAAGATAGTACAATGTAAATGTGTGTAGATTATTAAATGTTGAATGCAATAACTATAAAAAATAAATATATTCTTTTGTGAGTGGATGACTTATTTGATAGGTTATCAAAAGGGAAGTATTTTAAAAAAATAGGCTTGAGATCTAGTAGGAAAAAATGATATTAAGAAAATTGTTTTTCGAACACGTTATGGATCATTCAAGTTTCTAATCTTGCCATTCAGATTATGCAATGCTTTAATGACTTTTTTGCACAATGATGGATGATGTGTTTAGAGACTATCTAGACAAGTTCATAGTGGTGTATATTAATGACATTGTAGTTTTCAATTCAACAATTGAGGGAGATGCAGAACACTTGAAAAAAGTGTTTCAGAGATTAAGGAAGAACCAAATATATGTTAAGGAACATTTGGTCAAACCAAGATAGATTTATTGGGACACTCAATATCAGGTGGGAAAGTTGTGATGGATTCAAAGAAAGTTCAAGCTATTACTAAATGGACGATTTTGAAAGATGTGCATGAAGTCATATCATTTCTTGGTCTAACAAGTTATTACTACAGAATCATAAAAGATTACTTGAAGATAGCAGTCCCATTGACAAATCTCACGAAGAACATTCTATGACATTGGACTCCAAAGTGCTAGCATGTGTTCGTTAAACTCAAAGAAGCTATCTCTTCTGAGCCAGTTTTATCTTTGAAGATCCATTTGAAGTATAGTGTGATGCTTTCAACTTTGCAATTGATAATGTATTCAACAAAAAAGACATCCGGTGTCCTTTTTCTTGAAGAAGTTGGATGCCACACAAATTTGATGGCCTACACAGGAAAGAAGATGTATTCTATTGTTGCTTCCTTGGAGTATTGGCGTCATTATTTTTCAAGTTATGGCACTATGGTTTGAACAGATAGTGTAACTCTAAAGTACTTTGAAACGTAGCCAAAGCTATCACCAAAGTATGCTAGATGGCAGTAAAAATTAGTGCGATTTCAGCTTGAAATCAGACACAAAGTTGGAAAAGACAATGTGGTAGTTAACGCACTCAATATCTTCATGTTATGTCAGCACCAGTGTCAACTTAGGTGGATGAATTCATGACAGCATATCCTCAAGACAAGTTTATAAAGGAGGCTTTGAACTTGATAGCAAAGAGAAAACATGTTCATCAATTATGAAGAGATAGTAATATTCCAGCAAGAATAGAAAGTCAAATGGATGCCCTCAAATGGCAATGCGGGATGGAGTTTTTTATTATAAAGAGAAGAAACTTTATGTTCCAGAAGGGACATTGAAACAAAGGTTGTTAAGAGAATATCATGATGTTTCTTTGGCAGGACATGGTGGAAGGCATAAAACATTGGCTCTACTAAAATAGGGTTTTGGTTAATCGGGAATGATAAATGACGTTGTTAAGTATGTTAAGACATGCCCCACATGTCAACAAATGAAGAGTCAATCGCAAAAACGAGATGGAAAGTTGCAATGTATATCAATTCTAGAGCAGCCATTTCAAAGTGTTACTGTGGACTTTATCATAGGATTGCAAAAATCTTATGGTTTCAATGCCCTCATGGTGATAGTCGATCGATTTTCAAAGGTTGTTAATTTCATTCCAACAGTAGAGATAGTAAATGCAAAACAAAGTAGCAAAGTTGTTTCTCCATGAGGTCGTGAGAGTGTGCGAACTACTAGAACCATGATCTCAAATTGAGATCCTTGGTTTACAAGCAAGTTTTTGGAAACATTATTTAAACAGTTTGGTACGATGTTGAGGTTCAGGATGGCTTATCATCCTCAAACAAATGGTTAAACAGAGAGGGTGAACCGACAAGCCGAGGACTATCTTAGATGTTATGTTCAAGGTGATCAGCTTGATTAAGTTGAACACTTTTCTTATTCTTTAACATGGTATTAGAGCATGTTTGTTGCACCCATACTTTGTCGACTCCGTGCAAATATCATAAATTCAAAACTATCACTTTCAACTTCGCATATATTTTGAACTTCAGTTTTTTAATTATACATTCTATATTTATAGAGAGAGAGAGAGAGAAGGGAGATATGGCTAAGATATGTCATAATAACTTGACACACACTGCGATTGGGTGTAGCCCAATAAAGGTGCTAATTGGGATTAAGAGTGGTATTCCTCATAACATAATGTTACCAAAAGACGATGTCAATCAAGTTCCCTCTGTAGTAGAGTTCATTGGACAGTTGTATTGTGCATGGGAAGCTACTCATCAAGCAATGACTGCAACATAAGAATGTATCATCAACAATATGATAAACATCGATGGGATGTAGAGTATCAGGTTGGGGATATGGTATTGTTGAGTACCAGAAACTTGAAAGTTATAACAACCTCTTTTGAAGAAATTTTGACGGTGGTAAAGCGAGTAGGAAAGGTGGCTTATGAGTTATATCTTCTCTAGAGTTGGGAGTGATACACAATGTGTTTCATGTCAATTTGCTCAAACATTCCACAAGGATGAGAAACATCCGCAGAGATATGAGAACTTATGTCTGCTTCCTAAGCTGGTTGACGATATGAATCAATTTTGGATGCAAAGGATATCAAATGCCAAAGGTTGTAAAAATGTAAACGTGAATATCTTATTAAGTGAGGTATTCGACATGCGAGTCAGCATGGGAACCATTGAGTTGGTGAATGAGTTTGAGGCGAGGTCTCAAATTGATTAAGGAATAAGTTTTATTTCTTCTTAACCTAGGGGTCAATAGACAACATTAACTAGAGGCCTCTGATTCCACAAGACTAGAATGAGCCTTGCTCTAGCCGCCTCATCCATGCTAAGCTAGGAATGATACTCATAGCTCGATTAGCCACACATCTTGACTCATGAGGTGAGCCTAGATCATGGACTTAGCCAACTAGGGTATGAGTTCTAAGTGACGGGTTTAACACATGTACTTTACTAGATATTGTGGGGGTTTCTAGAGAGGGATTCCAAAGTTGGCATCTGGCAAGCCACCTTTGTGGCACCAGGTAAAAACTTAAACAAACCCTGTATCCCAAGGAGAACACCCCCTAACCAAGTGACCTAGTAGCACACCCAATTATGAGACTTAACCTCCCTTGAATGGATGTCCAAGTCTTAGCACCCTAATGCAAGCACAAACACGCCTGTTTGCTAGAGTATCCAACCCCTTGGCATTAAGTTCATGAAACAACCCCAAAGAGCATGCCTCGAGCATTTACCAGTAATGTCACATCTTCATGTGACACAAGATGGGCTATTGCACCACAGCCCCTTAGATTCAAGGGCTACACCTATTGCACAAATGTGGCTCACAGATGCCATCTCTAAAACCCCTTTATGAACCCTTAGGAACTTGGTAAAGAGCATTGTCAACCAAGATCCCACGCCCACAATTGAATAGGGATACTAATGTGTCCCACTTAGTTGTGAGTGATGCTCTTAACTTGATATGGAGGAGGCTGAAAACATGCCTCAACCTCTGACCATTGGAACATGCAGACAAGACGGATTTGCCAACATTAAGGGTAGGTGTTAGGATCGTTAGTCATGTAGAAAATTCCTAGTTATGTTTATTTCTTTGGGCATATAATGGGAAAAACACCCAAAAAAAGTATAATTGTGAAAAAACAAGAGTCAGATGAAATACAGAATTACGAGTCACTATTGTAATACGATGGGCTTACTATCACAATACAATGTTTAAGACGAAGTACGGCACATCAAAATAAGGATAAGAATGAGTTACAATAACTGAAAGGATAAGGAGTTACAATAACCACTAGTATGGGAACGGGAGTAAGGTATAAATAGACTAGATTAGGACTAGGAGAGGATTCTAAGTATACTGTATATTGTACTATGTGCCGTGTGTAGACATAATATAAGTTTCATCTTACTCTCAATACATCTTTTCTTGCTTATTACTTTGTTTTGATGTATACTATTCATTCTTAGCATTGTGATGGGATCTGTAAAACTACTACTTGCTATATACCTTGCCATCCTTACATTTTCCCAACCTTCTGAAGTTTGATATGTATACTATCTCTCTATCTTCTTATTCCAATAGACTCTTAATATGGGTTGTCAATGGCGACCACTACTATGTTTAGTGTTAGGATTTTCTTTGCTCAACATTAGGCCACCCCAAAGGTGGGATGTACCCATATCATATGAAAGTCGAGGCGGCACAACAAAGGTTGTACCTTAACACAAATTAGAACTTGCACTGGTAAAAGAATAACAAACTCAATTATGAACCTAGGAACTCTCTCATTACATATCTTACTTAATATATTGATAAAGCCCCCCCATTAACAGAATATTATTCCCAATTGAAATATACTTGATGAGTTTAACCATCGACCCTAAACCCTAACTTAAGGATTTAGGGTGTGGGTTATGGAAACCTAGGGTATCTGACATGCCAAACTCATTAAAACTAACTAATAACCTAATTAAGACACAGAAAATGAAGGTAAAAAGTTTTTTAGAAGGTAAGTGCTATCTTTGCCTAGAGTTTTTTAAATTATTCAGTGACGACTACTCCTAAACACTAAGTGCACTAAGTGGGGTTATTTCTCACTACATCTAGGGTGTCATTATGACTTGACCCTTTACTTTGGAGGTTAATTGTTGTTACCTACTGTACTATGTTGACAAACCCTAGATGTAGTGAGAAACAGCCCTGCTTAGTGCACTTAGGTGTTTAGGGGTAGTCCGGCTGACTATCTTTAGATGTCGCGAGAAACTCTAAGCGAAGGTAGCATTTACCTTCTAGAAAAACCACTCTCGATTTTGATGTCCTAGTAAGATGAGTTTGACATGTTAAATAGGGTTAGGAACACCCTTAGGGTTGCCCTAACCCACGCCCTAAAACCCCCACCCCCTTGGGTAGGGTTTAGGGGTAGGGGTTAGTGTGCAAACTCATCTCATTAACTAAGGGGCTGGCATTCCATGCCAACCCACTTACACATACAGGAAAAGAGGGGAGGGCTCCGTCACATAAATAAGGTAGAGTATGTAGGAGTGAGGGTTCATGAGTTCATAACTGAGCTCGCTACTCTTCTTCTGGTGCAAGCTCTAACTTGTGTCATTAAGGCACAACCCTCTGTTGTGCCGCCCTAACTTCCAGATGACAGGGGTACGTCCCACCTTTGGGGTAACTTACCCTTAACGTTGGTGAATCCATGTCTGGGAGGTCTTGTCGGATTGCATGTTCCAAGAGGCAGAAGTAGGGCTTGTCTCCAACCTCTCCTCCACGTCAAGCTAGGTGTAGCACTCACGACCAAGCAAGGCACGTCTATGTCCTTGTCCAACTATGGGCGTGGAATCTTGTTTGACAGGTTCATGTTACCTAGTTCCTGAGGGTTCATTGAGGGTTCTAGAGTTGGCATTTAGGAGCCACGTTTGTGGCACTTGGTGCAACTTTCGAATCTAAGGGTTATGGCATGATAGCCCACATTGGGAAGGTAGTGTCACATGAAGATGTGACACTGGGCTAAACGTCACACGATACAACGCCCAAGGCACACCCTTTAGGGTTGTGTCATGGGCTTGTCGCCAAGGAGTTGGATACTTTAACAAACAGCATGCTTGTGCTCGCGCTAGGGTGCTAAGCCTTGGGCATTTGCTCAAGAAAGGTTAGGTCTCGTAACTAGGTGTGCTTAGGCACACTTGGCTAGGGGAGTGTTCTCCTTGGAATCTAGGGGTTGAACAACTTAAGCTTGTCAGTAGGAGCCTTTTCGTGAAGCACTCACAAGGTCATATACTTAGGGTTCCAAACCTAGCCTTAGGGAGTTTGCTTAGCAGAACACTCGTGTTCGCCTATGGCACACACTTGTGTCCTCACTAAGTATTAGCCCTAGGTCTAGGGTATGACTTGGCCACTCAAACCCTTAGGAGTTAGTCATGGTTCAGGGTCCTAAAGGGGTTGTACTCTCGAATGAGGATGATTCCTCAAGGGTAAGTGATGATGCCTTGGCTCTGTCACAGAGGTATGTGTGAGACACATCTCCTTTGTGGGGTTAGGGCATGAGCCTGTCTAGGTCTACTAGGACAGGATCCTAAAGTCTACTCGGGTTATCCTTTAGGGTTCAGGGGATGGTCATTCTAAGGGACTTAGGGTAAGACTCTAAGTCTTCTGCCTAATTGGGCTTCTGAGTCAGACTCTTAGGGTTATTTTAGAAGACTTAGCGTTGCTCACACAACGTGATGACGCTGAATGGCCACTTGGCAGCCACGTGTTGGCCCTTTGGGTTAAAACTTTGACATAGGGCTTGTGAACATAGTTCAGTAAGTAACCACAATCAATATTCAAAGTAAAGAGGAATTATAATGAAAATGATAATAGGCATAAGCCTAGCTTATGTTGTTAAGGACACCC
Organism: Selaginella tamariscina; assembly: GCA_003024785.1. Lineage (NCBI taxonomy): Eukaryota > Viridiplantae > Streptophyta > Lycopodiopsida > Selaginellales > Selaginellaceae > Selaginella > Selaginella tamariscina. Next base: position 1,119,907 of record PUQB01000002.1, on the reverse strand, counting down.
TTTTTGCCGCCCTAACTTTTAACATGTAAGGGTATGTCACACCCTAATGATAAGCCTACCCTTAGTGTTGGTGAATCCACATTGTTGTGCATGGGTACGCCACATCTAAGGAGTTAAATAATTCCTTTTGTTTGGTGACTCGATTGCATGTCTAGAAGATCTTATGGGAGTACACATTTACTAAGTTTTGAAGGGTACACATAGATGGGTTCTAGAGTTGGCATTTGCAAGTTACATTTGTGACACCAAGTGTAGCTCTTGAGTCTTATGAGTTATGGTGAGATAGCTCATGTTTTGGGAAACAATGTAACATGAATATGTAACATTAGATTAAATGGCATACAATACAACGCCCAAGGCATGCCCTTTGGGGTTGTGTCACAATTTCAACACCAAGGGGTTGGATATCCTAACAAGTGGTGTGCTTGTGTTTGAATTAGGGCATTTGCTCAAGAGAGGTTAGGTCTTGTAACTGGGTGTGCTAGTTGGCACACTTGGTGTTCTTCTTAGGGTGTGAATATATCTAAGAGTTGAACAACCCTAAGCTCATTTGCATAAGCCCTTTCATGAGGCACTTGCAGGTTGCATATTTAAAGTACTCCAAATTTAGCTTTAGGGTTTGCCTAGTAGAAAAGTTGTCTTCACTTCAGACACACTTGTGTTAGCACTAAGTACTAACCCTAAAACTAGGGTATAACTTGGCCTCATAAACCCTTGTGGTTTCCCCCTTATTGCCCTAAAGGGGTTGTACTCCCGGATGAGGGTGATTTCTTAAGAGGTAAGTCAAGCTCTTTTATGAATGTTTGTGCAAGGTATGTCTCCTTGGCGGGGTTAGGCATAAACTTATCTAGGTATTTTGGGGCAATATCCTAAAGTCTCCTCTGGGCTTCAGGGGATAATTACCCTAAGTTTCATGTATCTAAGTTAAGCTCTCAGGGTTGTCTTGAAAAACTTAGTATTGCTCATACATGGTGTTGATGCTAGATGGCCACTTGGCAGCCGCGTGTTGCCACATACCGACTTTTTGATTAAAATTTTAACAACAAGCATCTCCACCCAAAGCTGCAAGTTCGATCCTCACTAGGAGCTTCGTAAGGGAATGCATTGTCCTTGGCAACGATGAAGATTGAACTCACAACCTTAGATGGGGCATCTCGAGTTTGAGCATCGTTGAAGGTGGTCTCGAGTTCTCGAGTTTGATCTTCACTAGGGCCTTGGACTCTCAAGTTTGATCCTAGGGCATGCTCAAGTTAGGCCTTATTCGAGGCTACAAGTTCAATCCTTATTGGAGCCTTAGATGTCCTCAGGTGTCGCATCACATATGAGGTTGCAAGTTTAATCCTCACTAGCCCTGGATCGAATTCAAGGCTACCCTTAGTGAGGATCTAATTTCAAGCCACCCCTGTAAGTTTGATCTTTCTTGGGGTCTTAACATCCTCAGCACCGAGGATGGGCATAAATGTGTTTTTAATTAAATTATAATCACTCTTAAACAAAAATGGGATAGAATGGTAAAATAAGAATAATTAATAATTCATAAATTATTAAAAAATATATGAACTAAATATGATTAATGAAATCAAAATAAATTTAAAATGTAAATAGATTAAAAATACATTATAATATTCCTAAGATGAAGATTAACTAATTCTTAATAAATACTAATTAAATAGTTAAATTTGTTAATTATTAAAAATTGGGATTATACCATTTTTTATTTGAGTGTGCCTTTAATGTCCACTTTGTTTGGAATGATGGTAAATGTATGCGTATTGTGCATCATATATGTGTGTGTGTACAAACACAAGTACACATGCTCACTATAATTGGTGAGTTTAATTATTTAATAATTAATGAATCATTAACCAGTTGTTATTCTTAACTTTATGAGTTTATCTCTAAGTTAGTTGCTTATAACGATTATCCTAAATTTTATCCCATGATTATTCTAAATTTCATCTAATTATTATCTTAAAGTCAATTCCACATTTATCTTAACCTTACAAGGTTAAGGATTTAGGTTAAGAATAATAATTGAGTTAAGTGTCTAGATTAGGAATAAATTCATGATGATAAAAACTAATTAAGGGAGCATGGATAAATTTAAGAGCTTAAGAAATAATATATTATCAGGTAAATGAAGTTAAGAGTTAATTAAGCTCATCTTAAGGATAAATTCACCAAATTAACTAACTTAGGAATAAACTCATTAAATTAAGTTAATTTAGAGATAAATTTATTAATTTAAAGATAATAATTAGTCTAATTTATAGATAAACCCATTAGTTTAAGGATAATAACTTGGTTAAAGGTCCAATTTAAAATAAAATCACCATGTTAAAAATAACAACTAAAGAATCATTAAATAGTTAAGCTTAAGCATAAATAAACCTATCAGCTTAATGATAAATTCATTATGTTAATATTATTGAATAGTTAAGCCCACCAATGGCCATTTCAAATCCTAAATTCACATAACACTATCGAAATTACTAGATTAAGCATGGGTGTTTAAGGTTAAATTTATCATGTTAAATTCAAATTAAAGGTTTAATTTAAGGATAAACTTATTATGTTAAGAATAACAATAGAGTTAAATATTATTAAATATAATTACTAAATTAAGGATAACAATTGGATTAAAAGTCATTAAATAATTAATTCCATGCATAAAAACTTAAGAATAAATTCATCAGGTTAATGAACTTCAAAATAAATTCACTAGGTTAAGAAATAAATTTATTAGGTTAAAGATAATAATTAAGTTAAGAATTATTAAAAAATAAGCCTAAGTATAAATTAGGGATAAACTCAGAATACAATTGATGCCCAATAATTATTTTAAATTCTATCCAATGGTTATCTTAAATTTTATTCAATGGTTATTCATTTTAATGACACATATTTAATATTTAAAATGACTATTAATAAGGCATTCATGTCAGACAGATAAATACATTTACAATCACACATTAAATAAACTTATTATATAATATTATATAAAATTATTATTGATCAAGTTTAGGATGCCTATTAATATGGTGTTCATGTCAACTACAGACACATATTAAATAAATTTATTATATAAGATTAATGTTGATAGGGCATTCATGACAAACAAACACACACCCTTTTATATACATTCATATGCATATATATACAAACTGAAGCTTTAGGTGAGTAGATTCTTTATTAGAAGAAGAATCTTCAAAAAATTAAGTCACAAAGCATTTTAAAATAAATATGTTTTTTTATTTTATATAAAAAGAACTTTACTAATTAATAATGTATAACAGGTAATATAGTTTTGTAATAGATATTTATATGTTATGAACATGTCCTGAGGGCCAAAGATGACATTATCTCTGGATGCAAAAAAAAATTATATAGAATTATATGAACATTTGGCATGCAAAATAACCCTCCACCCCTTGAGGAGAGCACCTCCTTCACCCATCATCCCATGTCTTTAATTAGTGTTCCTCATGCTTTAGCACCATTTAATTCAACTTTACCCTTTCACTTTAGAATTTGTAAAATTAACTTATAACTATCTCTGTCACACATGTCCTTAGATATTAATACTAATTTTCAATGATTTAAAACAGTTGTGTTCCTTGATTAAGCTTATCAATCTATAATTTCATGGATACCAATCATACCATACCTATATAAATAGACAAGTTATAGACATGCACATGCAGACATATAATATGCTTAAATATGTTAACACTGTTCACTTGATTATAGGGATTCACTAGCAAACAACAACTGAATTCCTTCAAAGCATCACTATTAGCTGTGCTTCACAATGTGTAAACACTAAATTACGTAAATAAGCTTTACATTTTCCATACATACATAAGTTTAACCTATGCATGTGTATAATGAAAGAGCTACATAGTAAACATAAAACAGAAATACGCAGACACACAGCACACATGTGTGTGTGTGTGAGAGAGAGAGACATGTAAAAATAAATACCAAAGTGTATATGAAGAAACATGTTAACAATCTTACCAAGTCATGAAGTGCCTTTTGGTGGGCATTGTTTCAATTTCAATAGTACCTGCAATGCAATCAACACTGTAAGATACGCTGGCTAGTTGTGTTTTCTAACGCACACGCAAACATATACATTTAGAAAGAGGAGCATCGAGAGAGAGAGAAAGAGAGATAGAGATGCTTATATATATGTGTGTCTCTTTACCTGTCTCATACGGGTCAAGTCTGTCTCCCCACCAGGTTTATTGGGCTTAATAAACTCTGCTTTCCTTGAACTCGTCCCAGGCTTGCTTAAGTCGATGGTCATTAATCGGCTACTCTCTGGTTTAAGGGTCAAGCATTTGTCCAGCTCTATAAGTGATGCAACGGCACTCCATTCATTTTTTGAATTGTTAAGCTTGGACAAGCTCGCAATATAAGCCTTCTCTTTTCCCCTAATAATATTAATAACCATTTGTTGGCTTTCCAAGATTTATATCAAATATGCTTACACTTATCAGTTATATCCATCTGTATTCCTTTGGCTGTGTAATCACGGAACTTGCCTGTTTTCTGCTTTAGTCTTCTCTATTCTGGCTGTTCTTCTTGCATAAAAATCTTGCCTTTCCTTGTTAGCTTGCTCCAACACCTGAGGAATTTGCACAATGACTTACGTATGTACATAATATTTGTCTGTGCATATCTATGTACGTGTGTACTGGAAAATGATACATATGTATGTGTAAATTTCTCACAAGTTGATGTCTAGCTTGTGATTCCTTTGCCTTTCTCTCCAACTCAGCAGCGTTTTTTCTCATCCATTCACTGAAACGACGAACCAAGTGAGTCCCTCTCTCTCTCTCTCTCTCTCTCTCACACACACACACACACACAAAGAAAAAATAAAACAGAGAGTACCTACTCTACAATTGGTGTGTCGTGCAACTTGATCTTGGGCTCTTCAACAGGTACACCAAGTGCCTCGCCCAAACCCAAAGCTCCTGTTGAATGTGGGCGTGTACAACTCGGAGCAGGCTCAAATGGGGATGCAGGTGATGGAGGAGCCATGTAACTGAATTTATCATCATGTAAGCCCGTGTTGAGACTATCTCCAACATCCAAAAGCGTATCTGAAACTCCTCTTTTAATATGATGTAAGTATGTTTATGTACACTCATGTTTCTACGTATAAATCAATGTTGGTGTATGTATATACGTATATGAATGGTTTTACTCACCACTAAGAGCAAGTGATGGTGGAGGTGCCTTGACATGTGTATCTCCATTATCTCCAGTATCCAAGAGTGTATCTGAACGTTTTCTTTTAGTTATCACACACACACACAACACACACACACATATATATACCAATGGGAGCTGAGGACGAAGATGGCTTGTTGGCAAATGAATCTTCACGAATTTTATTGAGACTGTTTACTACGTCCAGGAGCGTATTCGCTGCTTCATATGGCTTATTGGGGCTGGGTGAAGGCGATGGGGGCGATGGAGGTGCCATGTAATTGAATGTATCAGCATGAAAGCTTGTATCAAGATGCTGTGCAACATCCAGGAGCATATCTGGTTCATTCTCTACTGAAATTGACTGTGGCAGATCGGAAGACTTGTCAGCAGGTGTGGAGCTCATTTGAAATATGTGTAGATGTGCGTACGCGTGTGTATATGCGTGGCGTGTACGTGTGTGTATCAGGCGGCTGAGAAAATACAACACTACATGCCTAAGGCTACATTTTTTACAGATTACCCTGGCGCGCCCAAGAACCCTAGCCCTAATTCATTTCAAACAGCGTATATTCTTAAATGAGAAGTTATTTCAAATATATTCTGTTTTTAAGAAATAACAAATTTAGTTTTAAATAAAAAATGTCAAAATAAGGCCCACTTTCCACTAGCGGGTGGTTATTTGGCCGGTGGTAAATTAAAATAATGCCACGTCATTAATTATTACTACCATTACTATATATATTACACAAACATGTGAGTGTGTTGAGAGAAAGAGAGATCTACAATAACTTATGTTTTTTCTGCAAAATAAGTATATTAACTGATGTGTCTATATATATATAATATTCTTATATGTAAATGAGTGATATTTTGCTAATTAAAGTTCTAATTTATTTATTTTTTCATTGATTTTTTGAAAGCTAAAAAAGTAAAACCTAATTTCATTAATCTTGATACACGTGTCATTCAATTATGCCCGGTAGCCATACAACCGGGCAAAATTGCCCGGTTATTAGGCTACCACCGAAAAAGCCATGTAGGCGCCACATAGGTGCCACGTAAGTGCCATGTAGATTATAAATTATAAATAACCAGCAAGTGGAAAACCAAACCCATGGTAGAATAAATAATTTCTTTTATTTTGATTGGTTGAGGCAATTAACCACCCGCTAGTGGAAAGTGGGCCTAAAAATAAAACTTATAGAGACTTTAAAAATTAAAAAAACCTGTTTAATTAATTTAAGCAGATACAATGTGACACTTTTTGATCCTTTAATTAAGGGTAAACCAGCGTTTAGGTCTGCTCTGTTCTAGGGTTCTTGAGTAGCGCCATGGTGTACTACTTCAAGGCGAGGGCGGAAGTCGGCGATTTCACAATTTACATGGGTCTCGACAAGCACGAGAATGAAGATTTGATCAAATATGGCTTTCCCGAAGACATCTGGTGAGTTGTTATGGAATTTCTGTATAATTTTATACTATAATTTGTATATGTGCAGGTTTCATGTAGATAAGCTGTCGTCGGCTCATGTCTACTTGAGGCTTCACAAGGGTCAGACAATGGACAACATAAGCCCTGAGCTCCTTGAGGATTGTGCACAATTGGTCAAAGCCAATTCTATCCAAGGTTAGCAATTAGTATTATAACCTTATTTTCCCTTGAACACTATACACATGATCATACAAGAAATCTTCGTGTTGTTTGAGTGTTACATCAAACAATACACACACGCACGATAGAAACTTCAGATAGCATGTATGTGTATACATTTCAGGTAACAAGCAAAACAACCTTGACGTTGTCTACACTCCATGGTTTAACCTCAAGAAGGCACCGTCTATGGACGTTGGTCAAGTTGGTTTTCACAATCCCAAGCTCGTAAGTTACACATACGTGTGTGTGTGTGTGTGTTTACAGGTTGTCTTTTGTAGGTGCGGATTATTAAGGTTGAAAAACGTATTAACGAGATTGTAAATAGGCTAAACAAGACCAGAGTTGAGAAAACTCCCGATTTGAAAGGTAACTTATAGGTATATATAAATGTATGTACATGATTAGTACTTAATAATTTAGCTGTAATTAGCTACGTATATGTTAATTGTAAAACTCATGGGTGTGATATGTGCAGCTGAGAAAGAGTTATATAATTCTCAAGAAAGAGCAGAACGGAAGAGCCAAGTGAGAGACAAGGTAATGCTACACATACTCATCCATACGTACCATACACATACACATGTATATGTGTGTAATGTGTGCGCTTAATTAACTACAGAAACGGAGAGAGGAGTTAGAACGTCAAGAAAAAGAGAAACAAGCAGAAGTAAGGAGCTACAAAGGGATCATGGTGTCTGAAAAGATGACGTCAAACAAAGAGATTGCGGACACAGGGAAAAGCTTCCAGGAAATCGAAGAGGACTTCATGTAAACTTTTATTTCGAATATATTGTCGTCCATTTACGATAATATACTTAGTTATAAGTTACATTGTGCTACATTTTATCCTGCAACTAATATATTAGTATAATGCAATAAGTAATCATGATTTATCTTACTAACTAAATGGTTTATTATCTCATATTTACCAACTGTTTGCATCGACTTGGATAGAGTATTGCCATGGCCAATGAGATTTGCAAGGCACATGTCCGTCTGGCTCGCTTCTCAGCTCAATTTAAATCTCCAGAAGACTCTAATCCACAAGTTTTACCGAGTTTTTCAAGGGGATTAAGCAAATACGAGCAATTACACTGTCAAATCTCTTCAGAAAATGTTGTGTGGACAAGAACTTCACTGCAACTTGAAGAAGTAATATATGAAAAACACTTGGTGAAGGAATTGCAAAGGTGTGTATATATGTGTGCGTGTGCGTGCGCGGTCGCGCGTGTGTTATATTCATTGTAGGATCTAACTTATTACACAGATAACAATTAACAGACCACACAGGAGGAATGCATTTACTCCAAAGACAGTTGAAGAACTCCAGCGTGCATTTGCTGCTGCTCGAGATGATAAAGAGATAGGTGTGATAATACTTACAGGGAAGGTACTTCAACTGTGATTTGAAACCGTGGTTAATTCGTTGTTTATGTACAGGGTAATGATGCTTTTGTAGTGGAGGTGACCAAGCTGTTCGAGGAAAACATGGATATGTTGGACATGACAATATTTCCCGTCTCAATGTGCTTGATTTACAGGTTCTCTCTCTCTCTCTCTCTCTCTCTCACACACACACACACACACCGTGCCAATGTTTATGAAGAAGTTATGCAGGTTCAAATCAGGCGGCTTCCAAAACCTGTGATTGCAATGGTAACATAACTTTCCCAAAATACGAGCACTATAAGTTTATATGTGTATAGATGTGTACGTATGTTTGTTGTGCATATATGTAGGTTGCAGGTTATGCAGTGGGAGGAGGACATGTTTTACATATGATATGTGATATAACTATAGCCGCAGACAATGCAGTTTTTGGACAAACTGGACCGAAAGTTGGTAGTTTTGATGCAGGATATGGTAGCAGCATGATGGCACGCTTGGTAATAACTTCGTGTGTGTGTGTGTGTGTGTCTATACACACATTCTTACAGGTGGACAAAAGAAAGCAAGGGAGATGTGGTTTCTAGCAAAGTTTTATACTGCACAGGAGGCTTTAAACATGGGTTTAGTAAACACTGTGGTGCCTGTAAGTATATATATGAGATAGTGCAAGAGGTTTAACATAAGGTTTTGTGTATATGAAGCTGGCTGAGCTAGAAATAGAAACTGTTCAATGGTGCCGTCAAATTCTTACGAACAGTCCGACTGCCATTCGTGTGCTCAAATCTGCCTTGAATGCTGTGGAAGATGGTCACGCGGGCTTGCAGGTGTGTACATATGTGTATATGCTCGTATGTATACACACACATAACCAATACGATGTATTATTACACAGGAACTGGCTGGGAATGCAACACTTCTGTTTTATGGATCGGAAGAGGGAGAAGAAGGTAAGAAAGCGTATCTTGAAGGCAGGCGGCCCGATTTTTCTAAAATACCAAGGCTACCATAGCTAAGTTTTATGTATTAATAAGATGTGGTTCGCGTGTATGTGCGTGTGGTTGTGTGCGTGTGTGTGTGAAACGGGGTGCAACGGTATAGTTTAAAAAATTAATCTTGCTTAACCATGGTTATTGATAAATGTATACTTGTGTATCAGTCATCTTGTATACATATTGGGAATATATACATATATATGATACTATGATATTTTTAAAGTGTTAAATGATATATCTAATCCTATTTGCTTACAAAATCATGACAATGAGATCTTTCATTATCAAAGACTAGTTGGAAGTTGAAACGGTAGTATGCTCATGAAATCATTTGAAAACTATAGCCTATAGGACTTAATTAGAAAATATGTTTTATTGATTAACTAATGCTTGAAAATATAATTATTGATTAATTAACGCTTGAAGATTATTCTAATTAAAAAAAGCATAAGCTTGGACATAGTTAATATCTATTTATTTGTGAGGAATCCCCAAACCATATTAAACTAAATTAATTAAGTAATAGTACTAATGATATTTTTTCTATATAAGATGCATACACAATCCAGTTGATGTACGATGCACTAGTCAAGGATAAGATAAAAAGGTTTGTTTAGTGTTTGGGAGATTAAATCTGTTAATGTTTAAACGATGTTTAGGGTTCTTGTCAACGAGTGGATAGAGTTTTAGGATATGGCGACCGTGGCGGGAATGCCATCGCCACGGTCCGCATTTGCCAGTTTCTCGAATCCAAATCCGTATGCAGCTCTCATCAAGTATAATCCAAAGAATTACAGATTGCAGAAGAATACAGATTTCCATGTCTATGATCGAAAGAACGCATTTTTTCATAGCGCTGGAGCAATCAGGTACAATGCAGAGAAGAATTCATCCTTGCGTGCTTATAATCAGAGTCGGAGAAGAAATGTGTATATTGGAGCTTCTAGTGTAAGTACAAGCAGCGATGTCGGCAGCATTGAGCTGGAAAATGACGATTTCAAGCCGCTAGGAACACACAGGACTCATTCTCTGCCTTACCAGCTCACTCTTGAATCCGCCATGCTTCAGCTGCAGGATTTCGTCCACAGACAGATCCATTGTCAAGGGCCGAAATGCGGGATTATTAGATTACAGGTTCGCGATCGTGTTTTCTATAAGAAAATTCATGTTACACACACGTGTGTGTGTACATACATGTGTGCAGGTTCCACTGCCTCCGAATATAAAGGCACTGCATTGGCTGCAATCGCAGCTCGAGTGTCCCCTGTTGCTCCCGCGAATATATTTCTCACCGAGGAACACACCTGAATCCAGCTCCAAGATCACCGTTGCTGGCGTCGGATCCACTGTGATATTTCGAAGCGACGAACCGTTCTCCCTCAAGCACTGGAAATCAATCAATAGGTATATGCGCATGCATGTATGAATGAACCTACGTGCACACATATGTATCTGTCATACTTTTATGTATATACAGAGGCATACATATACACGTGTGGAGGATATAGTCATTGATGTTTTACACTCGCTCTCTGTCTCTCTCACACACACATACACACACACATGCACGCACACACACACAACCAAAATTTTGTATTTGACGGGTTACCGCTAACAGGTTTCTGTCTGAAGACTCCCCACTTATTCGAGCATATGGAGCCATGCGTTTTGATCCAGATGTTCAGCCTTCAGTGGAGTGGCAAGGATTTGGTAGTTTCTATTTGTTTATACCTCAGGTGCGTATCATATCCTCTTGTACATCTATATATTTGTGTGCGTGTGTGTCGCTGGCTAATAGAGGGAAGAGAAAGAGGATAATCCATGTGTGTGTATATATGTATCACGCTTTGCGTTTTGAGTGTGCGTGTGTGTTTGTGGGTTATACGACCAAGGACACTTCCAAAGGCTAAAGTTTCCGTTTATTTTTCACATTTTCATTAACTTGCAACACACACACACACACACATTATATGTATACATATACACACACACACAGCACACACACACACACACACACACACACACACATATTGTTATAAACAGAAAGTATGAAGTTATATTGGATACATTTGCCTCCGTAGGTTGAATTGTGTGAAACCGATAGCTGCTCGCTACTTGCAGCCAACTTAAGCTGGAGTGACGAGGTTACTTTTGAGGAAGCTAAGGAAAAGTTGCTGAATACTCTGAGAAAGGTAAGAGTTTTATACTCTTTATTTTGTACTTAAAACATTACATTCTGTCAGGTTAATGTTCAAATTAACACGTCACTTGAAGCCGTTCAGATCACTAGCCTTAGTAAAAGCCACAATCCTGATGAACAATCCTGGCATGCACAAGTTAACTATATCCTACGGGAACTCAAGGAACCAACAAATGAAGAGCTCTCAAAGGCATGATACTAGCTATGTGTAGTGTATGAATAACAAATATATAGACACTTGATATAATAGTAACTCTTACAGGTTGTCATGGCACGCCGCACAAACCTGGAGGTAGACGGACATGTTTCTCCGTTTACTTTGTTGGCCTCATTACAGGTTTGCTTCCAAAACTTAGTAAAATATATTATCACTTTGATAATACTTCAACACACACTCACACACACAGTTATGACGTTTAATGGCTTGCAGGAACAAAACCCGTTTTCATATCAATTCTGTCTTCAACTGCCAAATGGAACTGCATTCTTTGGAAACACTGTGAGTATCACTTACTGTATTGATTTATCTGAATCTTTATATGTATGTGTATCTTTAGCCAGAGCAACTCTTTTCGAGAGAAGGGCTTGTAGTCAGAAGTGAAGCTGTGGCAGCAACACGTCGCCGTGGAGCAACGAGTGCAGAAGACCACCAACTTGGTCTTGACCTGCTTCAAAGGTAAGTAAACTTACGTCATTAACAAGTTGTAGAAATAACCACAACTTTATTTCAGTTCTAAAGATCATACTGAGTTTCACATTGTAGAAGATGGTGTGAAGAAAGCAATGGAGGTATGTATGATGGTCATTGATGATGTTTGACACACACATGTACACACACCCACTCACTCACTCTATATTTCAATGCATACAGAGTGTTTGTAAGCATGTGAAGATGGTGATGATAAAGGGGATAATAAAGCAACCAAAGGTCCAACATCTTTGTACAAGGTTTCTGGGGGAGCTGATTGGTGACCACCAAGAAGTACGTTCATTTTGCCATTTTTCTTAGTAAACACTGAAATGTAGTTCAGTATGATCTCCTAACAGCGCTCCATCCCCCGCTGCAGTGTGTGGTCATTCTCGTTCCTCTGCCAAGGCTGCTGTAGCATGCACAGGTATGTATGTCTGTGGTGTATGTATTGTGTGTGTGTGTGAGAGAGAGAGAGAGAGAGATTATGATAATGTTCATTCATAGTTGCTGATGAATAATTTGCAGAAACATTTGATAGAGGGATGTATGCTGGACCAGTGGGTTGGTTTGGAGGTCAAGGATCTGAATTTGCTGTGGGAATAAGATCTGCACTCCTTGGGCCCTGTAGTTCCACACAAATAAATGGCTGCAATGCTCAAAAAAACGGAAGGTACTCTCTCTCTCTCTCTTCCCTCCTCCTCCCTCCCTCTCTCTCACACGCACACGCACACGCACTCTTGCGGACACACACACACACACAAACACAGTTGTATGTTCATGTAGGACATATTTCTGTATGCTGGTGTTGGGATTGTAGAAGAGTCTAATCCAGCATCAGAATGGCACGAGCTGGAGCTGAAAATAAGTCAGGTAAACTGATACTTAATATCCTCTGACTGGTTAATCCTATTAACAGTAGCTACAGTTTGAAACACTCTTGCAACCAGGAAGAAAATTTGAGGATGCTGCAAATATCAATATGCTATGGGCCAGTCTTATTGTTGAGGAATGTTGCAGGCTCGGTGTAACAGTAAGCTTCCATATATATATATATTTAAACATACACATACATACATCTGGATTGAGTAAGTTGGGATAAATATTTATTTCGTTTGTTTCAGCATTTCTGTATTGCTCCAGGCTCTCGATCAACCCCACTTGCAGAAGCAGCAGCTCTTAATCCACGTGTGACCTGCATATCGTGCCTAGATGAGCGCTCTTTAGCATTTTATGCTCTTGGTTATGGTCGGGGTTCAAGGAAACCTGCTGCAGTTGTTACAACCTCTGGAACAGCAGTCTCCAACTTACTGCCTGCTGTAAGAAGCTTAGCAAACATATTCACACGCACCAACACACACATACATATATATGTATCATGTGCATGTAACTTTATTATTACATCACTATTGATGTTAAATGTAACTACATAGTACATTATGTGTAATATCATTTTAATATAGCATTTGGAAATTGTATAGGTGGTTGAAGCTAGTCAAGATTGTGTGCCACTTCTTGTGCTGTCTGCAGACCGGCCACATGAGCTGAGAGATACCGGTGCGAATCAGACTATTAATCAGGTAATGTTATTATTATTAAAATATAACTATATATAATACTGTGTGTAAGGTATATATCGTCCCTATTAGTATAGTGTTTATACGTATAGATGTATGTGAAGGCTGTATATGTATCACAGGTTGACCATTTTGGAGGTTTTGTTAGATACCACTTTGATCTTCCTCCAGCCACAGATGAAGTTCCCGCACGAATGGTACTCACAACTATTGATACAGCAATCTTCCGTGCAACTAGTGATCCGTGCGGTCCTGTACATTTAAACTGCCCGTTTAGAGAGCCACTTGAAGCTGTTCCTGTAGCCTGGGATTTGAAGTGCTTGAAAGGCCTTTCACAGTGGACAAAAAGTTCGTCTCCATTCACAACGTACATAGACGCAAAGTCGACGTTATTGCTTTCCTCAAGCAGTAAGTTCTTCATATTTATGCATGTTATAGCATAATTATGTGTAAAACAGCTAAATCTAGTAGATTAAGGAGATGGATTACTAAGTACACATCATATTTGACCAGTTACAGATATAATTGGGAGTGCGAAACGGGACTAATTGTAGTTGGTGGACTTAATCAACCACAGACAACATGGGAAGTTTACAAGCTTGCTGAGCACCTTAAGTGGCCGGTCGTTCCTGATATACTTTCGGCCTGAGGATCCCGGGTAACAAGGACAATATTATCCACAACTTTGATCAGGTTTTGCTCAGTAGTAAACTTCATCCATCTGTTACTCCAGATGTTATTCTACAGGTACATGTATACATGTGTATATACGTGTATACATATTTTGTACATATATGCACTGTTAAACTGAACTTACGTTAATATATATGCAGATTGGAAGCCGAATTCAAGCAAACGTATATCACAGTTTCTACAGGAATGTTCACCACATGCATATATTCAGTCGAGGAGCATCCTTACCGTCATGACCCTGCTCACAGACTTACACACAGAATCAAGTCATCTATCACAGAGTTTGTGCAGGCTGTTCTTAAAGAGTTCACACAACTTTACCAGAGAACACTTACGGCTCATGGCTAAACCTTCTCTCTCAATCAGTATGTATTTGTGTGTGTGTGTGTTACGTTCTAACTTCAACGAAGTTACACATGTTATGCAGGTTTGCCGTGAAATTAATTTTCAGTTGCAAACAGAAGGAACTTTAACAGAGCCCTGCATTGCTCAAGTTGTTTCCGGCAAAATTACACCGGAATCGGCAATTTTCGTCGGAAACAGCATGCCAATCCGTGACATGGACATGTATGCAGATGCATCTTCTTCTCAACAAGCTTTTCTCAATGACTGGAATATACCACAGGTTATAACGGTTGCTGCAAACAGAGGAGCAAGTGGTATAGACGGTCTCATCAGTACCGCAGCCGGATTTGCTGCAGGCAGCAACAAGAGAGTAAGTGTAACAATATATGTATATCATATGCATGTGCATGCGTATATGTTTGTCTTTAAGCAGCTCTACGATATGTACAGTGTACACACACCGATATGTACTCTTTATATGTCTCTCTTAACTGTGATTCTTTGCAGGTTACGTTGTTACTAGGTGATCTCTCATTCCTACATGATAGCAATGGCCTCATGCTACTCAGTGGCTGGTAAGTAATTCTTGAGTGAGTGTGTGTGTGCATCACACACACACACACCACACACACAGTAAGTTGTCTATTTATTGTATCCTAGGAATGCAGCTCAACAGCCTGTGACTGTTGTGGTTGTAAACAACGGTGGTGGAGGAATATTCAGCCTTTTACCTGTGGCACACCTTATGGCTGAAGTTCCATTCCGGCAACTGATTTCTACTGAACACGATGTTAAACTTGATCAGCTTTGCCACGCACACAAGTATTTAATATATAGATATTCTAGTTTAATCTAACTATCTAACGCTTAAACATGGTTTAAACTAAACAGGTTGAACCATGTACATGTTGAATCAAGAACAGAGCTTGAAAAAGCTTTAAATATTTCATATTCAAGTTTGTCAAATTGGATTATTGAAGTAGCGAGCAAAATAAAAAAGAACGCAGATTTTCACAGGTAAGATCTTCTTTTTTTTAATAATTTTTAAACTTTTATTAATATCCGAATAATAATAATAATAATAATATATCATGCATTTACTCTATTAATTTTAGAACTTCGGTTTGATAGGTTTTTGCAGAAAGAGATAATTAGCCATTTAAACAGGACTTCACCGATTCTTTTGAGACAACTCTCTCAAACCAACAGGATTATTTCTTCATTCGACTTGTACTCTTACAGGTGATGTTTTTCTTAATCACTTTGTTTAATGTGGTTTTAACACTAACTATATTCCAGATTTCTACTTAATTCACCAGTTACTACTCAGTCATGACAGTTTGTGTAGAGTTGGCTTTCTTGTTCGAATAACTCTTTCAAATGGATCTTCAGGTCTAGGAGAAGTAAGTTTCTTGTGTGTGTGTGTGTGTGTATGTATGAGAGAGAGAGAGAGAGAGAGAGAGAGAGAGAGTTAATGTTATCTGTGTACTTACCATAAATCCAGGTTTCACCATTGCATGGTCTTCACAAGGAGAGTTTATTGGATGCCGAAGAGCAACTACGCTTGTTGAAACAAAAGCTTGAAGGTGTTGAGTTGCCTGAGAGTATTGCCCTTCTTGATGGAAGCTTTTCTGAATGGCTCTTCAAGCATTTGGGACCACAGGTATGATTCCCAAAGTGTGTGTATGATACGTATATGCATCTGCGTCTGACACATGCTTCAGTTAAACATACACATATACACACACAGTTCTACCATGTGCATATACATAATATATAGAGACACATACAAAGGTCATGCATGTCGGCACACACGATCTCTTTCGTTTGTTTCAGGCAGAAGCCGTTGTTCCAAGTGTGATATGTGGACTGGAGATGGCCGCCCTTGAAGCATTGGCAGCATCTAACAAATGCAGTCTATTAGATCTTCTTAATGGTATACTTATGCCTTTTTCTTTTTCTTTCTTTCCATTTAATTTTGTTCATTTTTTTTTAGAAAATCTAGACCGGGAAACTGTAACTGCTGTCCGGATTTGTGGACTCATTGACTCGCAAGGTGGCCCTGAAGAACTATCTTCTGTTGCTGTAAAACTTGTCAAAGATGGGTTTACTACCTTGAAGATTAAGGTATGCTGTTCTTAAACACACGCTCACACACACACAGAGCTTTTCACTCTGTGTGTGAAATACATACACTACTGTCATGTTATATAAATAAGTTTTTCTTCTAAGCAGGTTGCAAGGCGTCTATCACCACTGGAGGATGCTGCAGCTATTCATGCAATACGAGATAAAGTGGGCAAAGACATAAAACTTAGGGCGGATGCAAACAGACTTTGGAACATGTCACAGGCCATAGAGTTCGCTAATGCTGTCCAAGAATGTGACCTTGAGTACATAGAAGTAAGCCATATAAAGTAAATTTAACACTTTATATATTGTATTTGTATATGTATGCGTATAGACATAACTCTGATGTGACGATTTGCAGGAACTGTAATGACTCCTCTAGTTTGCAAGCATTTGTTGAGCAAACTAGTTTAAGAGTGGCTTTGGATGAAACGATTGATGAAACCATGGATAATTATGCTCAAGCAATGCAAAGCTTACCTAGTGAAAATGTCATTACTGCTGTAAGTTTTCAGCTTTTCCTTCTGTGCGCATGTGTGTGTATGTGCCTGTAACGTATATATGTATACATATATTAATTTGTATATGTTTAAATAATATGGAAACCTGTTTGAGGTTTGCATGTCTATGTATATTGTGTACACAGCATATCGAGACATACATCTCTCTCTCTCACACACACACGCTTAAGTGTTGTGTACAGGTTATAAGCCGGGCCGAGTAGGAGGCTTTGAAAGAGCAAACAAAGCTTGCTCGGATAGCACAGAGGCTGAAAATGCACTCAGTTATCAGTGCAGCCTTTGAGAGTTCAGTCGCCCTTGCAGCTTATGCACAATTTGCTGCTTTCCTTGATCACCAATCTGTAAGTTGACAATCCACACAAACACACAGGGACACATTCATTCATATAGATATTATCGTAACCACTAAAATATGGGACCTTTGAGGAAAAGCTCTCGTGTTTTTCTAGGAGTTTTGACACGCCAGCACACGGACTGGGGACATATGCGTGGATAAAGCGTGACATAGTCGAAGGAGGCTTCACACAATGTGTCAGTAGAGGAGCAGTTCACATAAATGACGTATCGAGAATCCCCAAAATGCTCTGGAGTCGTCTACTCCCCTTAAGTGAACCCCGTCTAAGACAGTTTACTCGAGCGGTAACAACCCAGACACATCAGTTTAGATTTCGTGTTCTGGAGGTACCCTGTTGTTCCGGCCAGGTAGGTTCACTATATTGTATTTAAAAATAAAGCTAAAAATCCTCAATATTTAATTTAATACACTATTATTTCAATCAGGAAGGTGGTCAACCAACAATGGTGTTTCTTCATGGGTTTCTAGGAAGTAGTGAGGACTGGCTGCCCATTATGAATTCATTAGCAATGTCATGCAGATGCCTGTCTATTGATCTTCCAGGACACGGACAAGCGTCAGTGTAAGTCAATGTGACACACATGTCACACACACACTTACTCTTTTAATTACAGTTTAAAGTTGGAAACTTCAAATGATGACTGGGGAATGGATTGTCTAGGGGAAGCATTAAGTAAGCTTCTCCACGAGATAACTGATAGCAAAGTGGTGTTGATTGGGTACTCTATGGGAGCAAGAATAGCTCTGTATATGTCTTCACATTATTAGCAGGTACAGAAAAATATATACGTACTTTGTAGATGTCTAATATGTGAATACATGCTATGTATATACAACAGACATATGCTTACTTATACACGTCCGCTGTGTGTGTGTGTGTGTGGTGTGTGTGTTGTTTAATACTTAGAATAATTGCAGATCCAAGGGATTGTTAGTATATCTGGGAGCCCAGGCATGAGAGATGAGCATGCTCGGAGGACAAGAGCTATGCATGATGATGCATTGGCTGAATCTCTTCGTGTATGCGGCTTGGAAGGTTTCCTTACTACTTGGTATCAGAAGCCGTTATGGAGAAGGTGAACACACACACACACACACACACGCATGTTTATCTTGATGTTGACGATAACATGTGTGCAGCCTTTGTAAGCACCCAGAATATAAAGCTATGAAAGAGGCGAGAATGCTAAATAGTGATGTTGATGGATTAGCAGATGCACTTACTTGTCTCAGCATTGGGCGTCAACCGTAAGCTTCTATATTTACATATCCATATAAAAATATTATCAATTAATACTAAATCACTTCAACCATTGTTTTTATTATAGATCCATCTGGCACCAGTTGAACAAGATCAGCGTTCCATTGTTACTAGTGGTTGGCAAACTTGATGAAAAATTTGTAAGAATTGGCCAAGACATGCTGCAACATAGGTGCGTGAATGTGTGTGTGTGCGCGCGTATGATATTGTTTGTTAAGTAGATACTAATTTGCTGCTTCCACGTTAGAAACAACATGAAGCTTGTAAGTTTAGAGAAGACTGGTCATTGTGTCCACATAGAAAGTCCGCTTCGTCTTGTTCGTATTTTGCGAGAATATATGGTGGAGGTAGTCAATAATGGTGCGGACAACACTATTGTATAGTTTTGAAAGTGATAGATATGCAATAATCAAGTCTAAAGCATTTAGTCTCTAAACCCCTAAACCCTTGTTCTTGAAGTATGAAAGACATGGGGTATCACTCCACCCCTGCCGAGCAGCTACTCACTCCGAGTTCCTATGGATCCTGACGAGCTTACGAGCATCGTAACTTTTAAAGTTCTTCGTGAAAACTAAGAATTTAGAACGGAGGCTGCTCCCCGAGGCCAATAGTACCACTAGTCTGATCCACTTGGACGGACATGGTGCCAAACACCGTTATATCGGTCTCTATTGTGACGGTGTTGTTCACGACGCTCCTGAGAACATGCCTGGGAAAAGCTCGGCCTGGACAGTAAAGGGAGTATTGGACGTGCTGCACGTTGCTGGGGAAGAGCAATCTGTTAGACAAGTCAAGCTGCCACACACTAAGGTTGCCTTTGAGCGTCGCTTTAGCAGTGGTTGCCTTGAGCACCATGCCGCGGGCAGTGTTATGATCCACCAGGATATCAGTTACGGACTGGAATTCACCTCCGCTCTGATCGACAATAACAATGGGAACATTCTTGTTATTTCCCGAGAACATGTTATTCATAATGTTAACCGAGTTGAGTGACGACGACTTGGTAGCCTTGAGCACAACGTTGGCATCACCCAAGAAGAAGCTGTCCGAGACCTCGAGCTGAGACGGAGCTTCTGCAACAATGGAAGTGTAGTCGAGGTAGCATGCCACGATCCTTGTCTGAGTGAGACCTGGAAGCTGGATTTTGATTCCCACTCCCCAAAGGCTGTTGCCTTGTTGTAGAGGTGGTTCCCGAGGAGCAAGTTGGCCTGGCCGGTCACTAAGATACCAATAGCAGCCGAGAAGACGACGCAGTTGGACACAACGTTATCGTTTCCTGCAATGCTGATACCCACGCCTCCGAAGGTTCTCTCAGCAGGATCCCTCCCGCGGTTATGTGCTGCCCAACGAATGTGTTGGAGATGTAACTCTCGTGCCCTCGCTGGATAAGTATGCCGATTGAATCCGAGCTGAAGTGGATCACGTACAAGTTCTGAATGGTGATTCGGAGGCACGAAGAGACTTGAAGACCACCACCTCGGAAGCCGCAGTCGAGCATTATGTCTCGGAAGGTGATGTACTCGTATGGGTACTTCAAGGCACTGGAGAGCAGCTGAACAAGAAATCCATCTGTTGGGAAAGTGGGTGCTGCTCTGATGGAACCACCAAACATCTGGAAGGGATCTGAGAAACGAAATCGAATGAAAACGGGCACGACTCACCACAAGATTGCCGCCTCCTTTGGCCGGGAAGCGAAGCGGGTTGCTGATGAGATAATGACCACCTTGGAGATGCAGCTGAACTGAGCCGAGGTCGGAAATGCCATTGATGAGGGTGGAGGAGCTAGACAAGTTGAAAGCCCGGTCTATGGCCATCTGCAGAGACGCCGTGCTGTCATTCTGTCCGGTTGGATCGGCTCCGAAATCAGTGACAAGGACGACATGGGTCCCCGGATCCGCGGTCAGTACCTGAGGGAAAAGAAGAATATCTTTTGTTGTTTTCTGTAACTCGATTCTGTGGGGAATGAATCCAGTGGCTCCTCCACTAGCAAAGACGAGCATAACAAGCAGCACGGCTTGTTCCTGTCTAGACATCCGTCCTCTAAGAAATGGTGCATTCTCGGTGGTAGTTATTAAACTTATTTTTACCAACGACTTAGACTTTGTACACACGGAAGCATCTTACTCGACCACTACCAGTCCAACAGGGAGGAAACAAATGACATCATCGTCACCGTCATCAACCACCCCTCTGTTCTTTCTCGCCGGTGACGATGCTTGACATCAGCAACAGAATCATTCGTCAACAACATTGACGACCTTGTCCCTGTCTATTAATCTTCCAGCATCAGTAGAAGTCACACACTCTCTCACACACATAGATATGTATGTGCATACATGCTATCTGTGTATAAAACAGAAACATATACACATGCACACACACACAACGGGGAAGGTTTCTTGTTATGGAGAAGGTGAACTACACACGCGCAGACTTTGTAACCACCCAGAATATCAAGCTATGAAAGAGGCGAGTATGCTACATAGTGATGTTGATGGAGTGGTAAATGCACTTACTTGTCTCAGCATTGGAAGATTCTATATTTACTTATCTACTTCAAATATTTTATATAAAAATATTGTTAATTAATACAAAGTCACTAAATCACTTCAAATAAAGATTATTAAGTGAGTGTGGGTGATCGTATGAACGATTATAATATTATATATATGAATATATAATACCATTCACAATACACACGCAAGTATAATAAACTATCAAAAATAACTAAGATTGGTGTAATAACAATGTGTAATTACATACTAGTTGTTGCACATATATATAATATTCTGTTAACCAACATGCAACAACTGTGTTCTATGACAAATAGATTATATATTTCATTTCAATTTGTAAATGAAAAATGACTTGGTAAGAGAGCGGGTGACACTAGATTTCACCTCAGCTCCAATAAAAAATTGCTGACATTCAAAACAATATCAATAATACTGGGCAGCCGTGTTGCCGCTGTATGTCTGTCCGAATTGCCAGCTGCCGGGTGCCACATTGTAGGCGGTCACAGTAACACCGTCGCTCGTGGTCACGCGGAAGGAAAGTGCCTGTCCGTCCAAGTTACTCCCGTCCACCCAGTTTTGCCCCCAGTTCCTACCCATTGGTTTCCAACCCGTGTTCGATCCCTTTATGGATACTCCGACGACGTCACCCATGCCTCCCACGTTCGTGACGAGAACGAGGTTGAAAACGTGTGGCCGTTGATGGTGAACCGGATTCCTCCTTGTCTCTCGCATCTCACTCTATAAACATAACCGTGTTTAACACAAATGCTAACTCACACGCGCGTGCACACACACACACACATGCACTTCTTCAGTACGTGCATTAAGAATGCGTACTTGAGTGTGTGTGTGTTTCCTATAGTATTTTTTAGTGCACGCGACAATGTATCATGTTATCATGCCACGTCTTTAGTGTGGCCACACACACATATAGAGAGAGAGAGAGAGAGATGCAATTTCTTTTGCTAGGTAGATACACAAAAATGGAAATATATATGCATACGAGTAATCTACATATACGGAGCCTAACGACTCTTTCTACTTAGGCCCATTTAATATAATTATATGCAGACACATATGTAATTATGTATGTATGCAACTTTACATTATGCTATATATACATATACATGTTTATGTATATATGGTGTGTGTGAGTGTGTGTTGTGTGTGTGTGAGTGAGAGAGAGAGAAAAGTAAAATTAATAGAAGTAATGACCTTCTGTATTGGATCTGAGCATGCCCCTTTGGTATGTTGGCAATCCTGGTAAATGCAGGCTGAGAGAGATCGAAATGCTGCTGGGGAGGATCACACCATCCTCCATTGCTTCCTGGTGGGCAGAGATTGGTGGCCGTGACAACAATTGAGGGGTTCCCAGGAAGACAAGCAGGATCCCCCCAACAACGCACTTGAAAACACGCCCCACATACGTTCCCTCCCCTGAACAATGAACTGCTTAACGCTGTTGTTATTGTTCCATATCCTGCACTTAATTGGTTCCCATAACCACAAGCTCCATCTAGAGAAACAACAATTGTTAATGAGATGTAAGTTTTGACCAACTTTCTATACTGAAAGGTAAAGTGCAGTCACTAAAAGAGCTTACTATTGGTGCCAGAAGCGTCACTTCCTCCATAGTAAGTCGCATGAGCTCCAGAAAGCCATGCTCCTCCTCCTCCTCCACGGTTTCCTCCATGTCCATTTCTGTGGTGATGCCCTCTTGCGTTTACATTAGAGACTGCACTTGCTAGCAAGAGCATTAAGGCAACAAGAAGCACTCTGCACAAAACATATATGTTATCCACTGTATGAAGCTGATCAAAGGTTTACCCTTTGGCCATGTCGAAGACGGTTTTCTTCCTTGACGAAGTGCAGACAGGAAAGAGTGGCTTATATAGGGGGACTACTGTTGTTGTGGGTGAAAGTATGATTGTTATCCGAGAATAACAAAAACTCAGGAATTATTATTTAATATATCATGTCTACTAGTATAATTTCTTACAGGGAGATCTCCGGTTAGAACACGCCTTCTTATACAGTTGAATCATGTGAATTCTCTGTGGGGGTCTCAAGTAAACTGTGGGGACCTTCTGCCATGTGCTGAGCACCTTTCTTGACCTTGATAAGTTTTCATACTTTCACACTTATTAGATAATTAGTCAAGTAATATAATATTATCTGGAAAGATTAAGTTAAGTTACATAATTACTTGCAAATGTGAACTGCAGGCAATGTTTGATAAGTTTACAAGGCTTGTAGCAAGTTGCATGGTGCACCAACTTTCCATATGAATCCATGATTTCTGTTACTTACTCAATTAGCAACAAAAAGGGTAAATATGAGAGCTTAGGTACAGTTGTTTCTATCGTGCCAGCCACAGCCGTTGCTTCAACTTCAAGTGAAAATATTGACAGCGTCAGGAAGATATTCCGTTATCTCGCGATATTCCGTTTTCTCTTTCACTTGAGACTCAAGCTTTTATCATTTTATGTGGGGAAATCGGTTGGTAGTTGCAGGATTGATTGGAAACCAACATATATACATATATATTATAATCCTATATAAAACATTTTCCAAAGTCGTGCTCCTAACATGGATATCCTGGAGTTTGATAATATGGACAAGAGAAAACTTTGACCCCCATGTTTTTTGCCATCATATGTCTCACGACTTTGCACGATTTCCACGTATGGTCCCCACGTAGAGAGCATTTCTTCTTTAGGTTCTGTCCAAAGTTACTAGTGTAAGCTTATCTAACACACACACACACAACACACACACACACACGTGTGTGTGTGTGTGTGTAGAAGCTAAGGACGATGTCCATTTCTAAAGATTGTAGGGTACAGATTAGTGTGAAACTAAGGAAACGTTCTAATGTGAACTGAGAAAAAAAGATGCGCCTAAGTAATCATGAACAATTGTAGAAGCAGGAAAATGGCCACCTTTGTTTGTGGTTAGAAAAAGACTGTGCGTGTGTGTGTGTGTGTAGAAGTAAAGAAAGGGTTTGTGGGCTGCTTTTTGTGAATATTGTGCTCTCTCAGACATAACATACACACCGAGTTGTGTATGGAGTAACTGGTGTATATGTAGTTTGCATCTGAGACGGCGTGGTATAACACAGTTCTGGTACACAGCGAATAAAAGGAGCTCACAAACCCCTGCTTTTAACTTGTGGTACACCGTCAGAGAGTGTCCTTGTGCATGTGTGTGTCTAGAAGTTAAGTGCAGGTGTGTCTGTGAGGTGCTTCATGAGAACATGTGCTCTCTCAAACACGCAACACATGCACAAAGACGTGGTGTCTCTAGAAGACTGTTAGGTGCTTTGAGACTGTGCTCACACATACACAGGGGCCATTTACGATGGAGTAATGACGTATGTGATTGTTTCTGAGCGTGTGGTTAAAACGATGTGTGCTCGCATAAATCAGCTCAAAGATCCCCGCTTTAACTTCTGGTACACACGCAGTGTGTGTGTTGTTAGATACGGAGCAGGAGATACTATGTATGTTCAGTACATGTGTTGTTTTGAATGGAAACAATGAATGCTCATATTGTTTTACACGAAGTGGCACCTGACTGGCTACAAGCACAAGAAACTTGGTTTAACTTGCCAATGTTAGTTAGCACAGATAGCCTACAATAACCTGTTTTAGTTCAATTCAATGTTCGGATTCCCTGTTTGTGTAATACAGAGCCCCTTGAGCTCCACATAGCAATGCAAAAGGGTTGGTACCGTTTGTGTATCCAATACAGAATTTTATATAACCAACCTACATTATTGTATATCTCACAAAAGTATGTGCTACAAGTACAATCTCTGTTTTAACTTGGACTTGATCAACTAAGTCATATCTTACCGATTCTTACTTAAAATCTATAACATTCTCTTTATAAACTATATATTGCACGCACGCACACACACACATATATATTATATATATATGCTTATATTATATTATCTAAACTACAACAAGTTTAAGTTTAATTCATCTTGTGAGTGTTAAAAACCTACATCTAGCTACCTAGTTTTTGGGGAAAATTCCTAGGAAGAACGGACTTCCTTTGACCAATACTGTTGCTCCGCCGTACACACACGGTATGTACCGTACGACGTCCCGCCGGTTGTATTTACCCACGATCATTGTGCCGCATTAAAGTCCTGCGATAATAACGGCGGCAAACTAGCCACTAACGTCACCGTCGTGGGTATATTCTGTTACGGCTGCCGAATCTGATGGAATATCCCTCGGTCTTCAAATAGTCAGTGTCAGGGCCGTTAAGTCGGCGGTGTACCGGCGTCTAAAGGCACGTGAATTGCCCTGTGCCCTCACTCGTGCCCCATATAGCCCCTATCTTTAATATAGCCTTTATTGGGATATCATAATTAAATCAGATAGTTTAGTGATTAATTAATACTAATGATGTATATACAATATACGTAGAGTCTATATTGTAGCTATGTTATGTTTGGTGTGAGCAGGCGTATACCTCTAGGAGATTATTTGCTGCCGTGCACACTATCAAATTGGATTCTCTAGAATATCTTTGGTATGATTCTAGCATATTCGGAGATATACGTTTGTAAGGTCCTCTTTTCTGTTGTTGGCAGGGCTATTATAACAATGGGTGTGTTATGATCATCATTCTTTGTTAGCTTCTACAGCTATACATTCCTTAATTGCGTGTGCATGGTTGTGTAACGTATGGATGGATCCTGGACGTTGATCTGCATCCAGGATCCAACGGCTGGGGAAGGACTCTCACTCGCTTTCGCCACCTTACACCTACATTTCTCTTTCATCTTAAGTTTGATTCGCAAGTCCGTGTACAAACCTTAACAAGGGTGGTTTGAGGGTAATTAGGTTAAGGATAACAGGCTGGACACTGGAGCTGCCCTTAACTTCTTTTGATTGCTGAAAAGGGCAATGCATGAATGCAATTACAGCGACGTTACAAAGCTGATTTCGTAAAATCACTAATAGGCGATATCCGGTAAAGGTCACTCTTAAGGCTCCAGAACCCATGGTAAAATTCCTAGATCATTGTCAATCTATACATACCTCTGACGATCCCGTTAAATATAACATAACCTAACGGGAATCCATTAAAGTTTTTGCACATGCATGGTAAAAGGCTGCTGGGAAGAAACTATTCATCCGGGACCAGTTAGTTCAGGAAAGGGCAAAAAGGCTGCAGCTAACCAGACGAAACGGGGCAGAGGCTTTCTGCTAGGGTTTACCCAGAAGATGGCAACTTCCTCCTTGTTTTTTCTACAAAGTAAGAGGCTCACTTCCAAATGTGTGTGATTTGTGTAATCTTGTGTCAGGGATAAAGCCTTTTACTCCGCCCTTTTTATTAAGGGTTACTATAATCTCCCATTTCCTTTCCGGACTGTAGCTTCTTCCTCCGTTCTAGTATAGAATAATCTAATAGAATAGTACTCTTATTTCTTCTGTTATTCATCTCAGACTGTTAGAATGTCTTGTACTCAGCTATTCGTATTCTGTATTCTCTTTTTACTGGTATCTACACAAGCACAGGACTATCCTTCAATGGAGAAGGAAGAAGCACAAGCGGTCTTTGATGTTTTGCAGGCTATAAAACCCAGAGATAGACTGGAGGACGGTTTTCCCTGGCGACAATCCATGCACAGGCGGTCCCCATGGTGTTAACTGTGATGTAGACGATGCTGATAGTATGACACTGCATGTAGTAGAGCTCAACCTGGGATGGGTTTCTGACATAGTGAACAACCCTCCGTGTGGTGAGAATGCTACAATCCACAGATCAATCCTCAAGTTCCGCTACCTCAGGAAGCTCTTCTTCTACCAGTGCTTTGTAAACGAGCCCATGACGATCCCAGATGAAATCTCGCGGCTTACTTCTCTGCTGCACCTCACATTCCAGGACAATACAGCACTTGTGGGTGGCATTCCAGCTTCATTGGCGAACCTGACGAAGCTGGAGCGACTCGTTCTGACTGAGAACCGTCTTGGTGGTAAGATACCTCCTGAGCTCGGCAGGCTTAGGAATCTAAAGCAGCTTGTTCTCAGTCACAATCTTCTCAGTTTCTCCATCCCAGATAGCTTATCTGGGTTGGAGAGTCTCATGATCCTGGATCTCAGTGGGAATAGTCTGTCTGGGTACGTCCCAAGTATGGAGAAGCTCTCTAAGCTGCAGAAGATGGACTTGAGCATCAACCTTCTTCAGGGCAGGCTTCCGAGTCTTAGTACACGTATTCAGTTCGTTGACTTGAGCTACAACAATCTCTCAGGTGGAATTCCAGACAGTTTCTCCACGCTGTCTGGCATTCAGAATCTGTTCCTGAGAGGTAATCCTCTCCTGGGCGGGGAAATTCCTGGGTTTCTGGGGAACTTGAGTTCTCTTGTGATGCTAGCACTGTCTGGTTCGGGGTTTGCTGGGTCCATCCCGGAGAGTATTGGGGACTTGCAGCGGTTGAATTCCTTAGCGCTGAATGGGAACATGCTCTCTGGAAAAGTACCCGAATCTATGGGTCGGCTCAGAAGACTGTATCATCTGAACTTGAGTGACAACAGGCTGTTTGGACCACTGCCATTTGATCGGGATTTTCTGGGAAGACTGGGAAGGAATCTGGCTGTGAGGAACAACTCGGGACTTTGCCATGCTGATGGAATTGAAGATGGAGATGAGAAGATCGGGAAATGTGAGGTTTCTGAGACGGGATTTGGGATAAGTAATCCTTCACAACCGGTTGTTTTATCTGGAGCCTGCAGGTTGAAGTTTTCATCCTTGTTATGGTCTTTAGTGCTTTTGCTAGCATGACTATATATTTGGCCAGGTTGCAAAAGGCAGTTTTGTATACATATAAAAACAAATGGTGTGCTTTTGTTGATGTATAATATTATTATTGTAGATATGGGGTAATTTATTATGTGTTTTTTTATACACGGACTTAGTTATCTTGTGCAGATATGAATGGAACTTTTGTACAACGAAATGGGAATTTTGCTGAGTAACGTACAATCACAAGAAATCATTGGTAGCTATCATTGCAGATTTCTCCCTTGCAAATGGTACTTGATGGTCAGGATTCCTGCATATATGCATATCCCTGGTAATCAATATTTGAATATTCTAGGGATTTTTTTTTAAAAACTATTTATCATTTTCTAACTGTTTAAGAATATAATAACATTTGAAAGTTCTATGCAGAACATATTTAATTAATTTTTTTTAAAAATGCTTTAAATTAGAGCAACCCTAACTTTTAAATAAAAGATAATTTTAAATCTCCTTTTAAAAATTACTTTTTTTTTTTAGTTAAAAAGAAATAAATATTGTTTAAAGATTAAGTACATTTTAAAATTTTAAAATTATGTTTCAATTTCTATCTTCATCACACATTATCACTAGTGTGTAAGGTCTTTCAATATAGAAAATCAATCTTATATCATTTTATTATAAAATTTTATATTTATATAAACAGTATTAGATGGAATGGTCATACATAACTACTATCATACAATACAAAACTTAAAATTAACTATAAAATTTACTAAATCAGTAATTACATTAAATTTAATTTATATCCTTTTTAATCAAACAGACTTAAAAGTACACATTTATTATCATAAGTAATTTTTGTGAAATATAGGTATTTTATTATTTGCAACATTTTTCTGTGAATTAAATATGAAATGATATTATAATGTGACAAATGAAATGATCTTTAAATTTAATGTTCAATATAATGTTTTAATTTGCAATCATTTAAAGAGCCAAAATAAAAATTTATTAGTATATTTAAATTTAATTTTTTGAATAATTGGGTCATATATCATATATTCTTTAATTATTTTAGCATTACATGAATAAAATAAGAAAAATCCACAGAGAAAATGCGATTCATTATTTCAAATACTGATAATTATATTCAAATGATTACTCATTAATATTGATGTTACTGAAATATAATATTCGAACAACTTGGAAGACATATCGTTAAATATAATATGTGTGTGTGTGTGTGTGTGTGTGTGTGTGTGTCCTTTATTAAAGTAAACTTTTTAAATGAAAGCTGTTTTATAAATTTTTTGTTTTTATTTAAAAGACATTGTTTTGAAAAGCTTGAATACGTTAAATTTATGCCCTGCTTCTATGTGAAACAGTTAAACTTATAAAGAATGCATGTTGTTACAAATTTCTTACATGTTAATTAGCGCGTGTGTGTATTTGTAGTGTCTGTGTGTGCGTGTGAGAGAGAAAGATTCGTCGTACGCATCTCATGTTGGTTGGTTTTGGACTGGTAGCAGCGGGCTCTTATTCTGCATTTTAAAAACATGTTCTACCATGTTCTGTCCGTTGTTTCACTTTTATACTGCGGGCGGGGGACCTCTTCAGAACAGAGTATCCTGCTGGATATAGACTTTTACATTACATATCATATATAATATATATATATATAACAATTACATTCTTGTTCTTATATACAGTTTTGTTGGGATTAGCAGCTTTTATTCTGTTAGGAACCATTCTTGCATTGTCAGTACCTTATTTACCTTTTGGTCGATTTTCTCCACATTCTTTCTTTATATGTCTGTATGTATATATTACATGAGCAGTGATTAAATCCGTAGTCGAAAAATGCTACGAAAATGTTTAATTACTAATTAATTATTAATTTAATTTAATTATTAATCCGTAGCATTTTTTTACTACGCCATATATCACTGTACATGAGTAAATGTACGTTTTCAAAGGCATGAAATGTGTTCTTTTTTATCAAAATGTTGTATTGTTATAATAATATAATTAACTATAAAGTGGCAGTACATGGTATAGTTAACAGTGGCTAACTAGATAAAGTAGGAGATCAATATGTAAATATGATTTATGTATATGTTTTTTTTCTCTGAAGATGTTTTAAGTAGATTGATGTTCAGTAGTGAAATGTTGCTCATGATATTGTCCAATTAATGTGTGTGTCTATATAGAGAGAGAGAGAGAGACAGAGGGTCAGAATGGTTCGGGAAGTCACAGAGGCAGTTGTGTGACTTCTCTCGAACAGTATGCTGGATGTACAATCAAATACGCCATTGTAAAAATGCCCAAGGGAAAAGCTGTCGACTCTCATGGATTCACAGTGGGAACTCCTATAGGTGATAAGGACTGAGCCACTGGCAAAGTCCCTGCTGACTCATGTTTCTCAACAGATAACATGGATTGGCATGCCACATAAATGGGAGTTCAACAGAGCAGTGGACAACTTACTACCCAACAACTACCATACATTTATGGTCCTGTCGGTATTTATGAAGCTAATTGCAAGCATCTTCAAGGCAAGGGAAACATGCCGGTGCACATACTAAATGAATACATAAGAATTCATTCTGTTGACATGTTGAAAATAGTAAATTGACACATGAATCTGATTTTACCGGTATCAAGTTATTAGTTTAAATAACTCAATTTACGAACATAAACAGTTCAATATATAGATATGTTTAACCAATTAGTTGACAGATTGATGTGCTTTGTGGTCATGTTGGAGTTTAATATTTTAAAATAAAATTTAATTTGCATTGACATGCAGTGTGTATTCCGCGCCAATCCTAACCAATGGAATTAAAGATGTATTAATGTGTTTTGCATAAACCAGAAGAGCTACGATTCTGAAACGATTCTTGCATCTCAAAAATTGATGTTGCTTACAATCTCACTGTGTATTCTTCTTTGTTCCTCATGTGTCTTCTAAAGCAAGCAACATGCCCTTTTCTCCACCCTTGAGAACACATCCAAGCCATTACTAGTAAATTCAATGTATTTGCTTAGAAAATACTAATCTCATCGATGTAGAGAGCCACAAGAAAGTCGAAACGTATCTTGAATGTTGAAACCCATAAGGAAACTTGTTACTGTACGCGCTCAGCATGTGCATTCAAGTATGACTAGCAAAGGAAAGGTAAAATATCTGCAGGCTCCAAAGCAAAGAAAACAACCGCCGGATCATGTAGAGCAGCTTGAAGAATCCTTGGAAGATGTAGGCCGCTTGTCAAAAGAAAAAACTCCTATTATAAAGGTCAGTAAAACTCTCTACAAGTTACAAAGCAATAAACTCACCTCAAATAACATGAACAATCCAAGTTTCAAAACGAGGATGAGGTTGTAGTTGATCAGTTGTTATACATGCTTAACTCAGTTTTAAGAAGAATGACAACAATAAAAAATAAAGACAAGTGTGTACTGGAGCCTTGAAAATATGGAGGAAGCAATTGAGTCGGTTCGCAAGGGTGCTTCTATAAGAGTAATAGTAGAACAATATGGCAACTCTTGAACTTTGATCAGTTTGGTTAAGTGGGCTGAACATCTTTAGGAGTAGGGCCATCCTGCAAAAGAATATACTATGAGAGCCAAAGCATGAGAAATAGTTGTGGTCCTAGGAACTCCATTTCAATATGGTAAGTGTTGGTGGAGGTGTTTCTTTTATTGTCAAGTGAGAACCGTGGCTGTCACGCATAAGTAGATGTTGATTCTCTAGTGAGACTCCTTCAAGTACTCTTCTCATGAACTGATCGATCCATTGGTTGAATAGGTTATTGTTCAACCATGTCTTCATTGCACAAGTAATAATGACATTGGGTTCACACAGTTCAATCCAAGATATCTTATACTTTTGACCCTCGAAGATGTATAGTCCCAATTGATAACCACAAAAATTGTCAACCACTCCTTTGAATTGAAAACATTGTTTGACATCTCTTTTTCCAATGACTTTCATTTCAATGGCATGTTTGGGGAGAGTCCACTTTCATTGTAGTTTCAAATGTTCGATAGAGGGTCTTGATGCATACATCTTCAAAAGGTTCTCATAGAAGCTACTAATGTTCTTAAAATTTAAGTACTTAACTTGAGCTTTAGACAATGTAGTAGTACTGATTTATGATGCATTTGACTTTGGCATTAAATCATTTCATTTCCACCACACTGTTCCCATATGATTTAGCCTTTCAAAGTCACATGTTTATCACCTTTCAAGAGCAAGTTAAAGTAACAGAATGAACAAGAATGTCGGCATTAAGATGAGTAGATGAGTTTTTAATGGATTGCTATCTCAAGCCATAGCATTAACATTGACAACTCAGAACATCATCTTAGGTTTTGCAACTACATGTATCTGACTTTTCATTACCAAGGCCATTGATGGAAATTGCAACTCTCTATATGGCAAGAACATGCATGTGGAAACAAGCTTAGCATGGATAGTGATTCAAATATGATATGGATGAAAACTTACCTAAACAAGCAACAAAACTTGCAAAAGCATAAGTTGCAGTAAAAGAAATTGTCTCCATGTTGTTAGAAGTCATGCCTCAATAAGCACCAGCAATAGTATCATGTGAGAAAGTATACAAAGTTGCATTAGGAGTTCTCATTGACATTCCTCAACACAATGAGTGAGTTAGAAAAGAATGTGAGCTCAAAGAATTACTCACGAAAACCAAGAAAGAGTGTGAGGAGCAAACAACAATGTACAAAACATGAAGAAGAAAGTTTACAGAAAGATGCAACAATAAGCTCTACAACATAACAAAGCCACCAAAGAATTACATAAGCAACAAGAGAAATAGATGCGTAAAACATTATGGGGTGAGATTAATTGTACATAACAATGTGGGAACATAATAGGGTTTTTCTAGGGTCCATCCGTACATATATGTACAAGGGTATGTACAAGGTTTTGACTTTTCATAATATACAAAAATAGGGTTAATGGCAGAGTAGCCAGGAGGAAGCAGCAAGCTATGGCTAAGCATGATGTATTGATCAGTAAAGATAGTGGTGAGTTGCTTGGCTTCATTAGGGTGCCAAAGCAATGTTCGTTTGAGATTGTGAGGCAGCTAATTGAGAGGGATGAGATCCCTGTTCGTTTGAGATTGTGAGGCAGCTAATTGAGAGGGATGAGATCCCTGGATTGGAAGGGAGACAATGGGCATTTTTTGGGCCACACCAGCTTGCTATGACCACTAACCAGAAGAAGTATGCTTGTAAGGAAAACAATGTATAAGTTAGGATTTCAATTGCACCAATTTCTGTCAATCCAACAATCCGGTGATTGAATCAAGGGAATCAACACAATCCAGTGAGGCGTTTAACAATATACAAGTAGGCATTGATATGAATTCTAAATTGGTTACCAAGAATCAGGTTAATGCTTGGACGAGATCTTATAGGAAAGCTTTGGCAAAAATCAAGGAGCTAAGGTGGAAAGACAAGTGTGAGTTGATTTCATTTGATAAAGACAATGAAACACAATTCCGAATCTTATGTCATGAATGTGGTATTACATATGGGAAAGGACTAAGCGACACTTGCTACAATTTCGTAATCAGACATCTTCCTAGCAAGCAACATGATGAGAACTAAAAGAAAAGTTTGGTTGAAGAGGAGAAGTCGTCTCATGAAGATGATGATCCAATTCTTATGAAAGAACTTCAGTAGCTAGTGCTTCAAAAGCAAGACGTGAAAAAATGGTAGAGGCAAAGATCTTAAAGACCATGAGTTCATTTGAGGAAGAAAGCAGTGTCAAATTTCTACTTTATGCTATTTCAATCCAAGGATTTGCAAACATTTGTTTGGAATGTGAAACTTATGGCAAAGTTTTACGTTTGTTCCCAAGGAAATGTATACTGGAGGATTACTACTCAGCTTCAAGCAATCGTTGGGAAATTCCATGGGAGGGCTGGCTTTTGTCAACTTTGTTTGGACGAGATGGAGAAGTTACAAGGCTCCACGATCAAGATTATATACACAACGGGAAGAAGTTGGTGAATCCACTCAATAATGCTTTTCAACGACTTTATCTTGGAGACTATCTTGTGACTTTGAATGACATCAACAAAGTTTACCATTGCTACCACAAAGAGCATGGTTTGTAACAAGGGTACATAGATCGTAAAGACAAGCAAAATTGGAGATCTACACAATGAATCCTCATGTTCAACTGTCATACTGCTTGGGAGGCTGAGAGATCCAGGAAATGAGAGGTTGGAAAGGACTCTAGGAATAGATACCTACCTAAGTGTTGTTGGAGAGTACATTGGAATGTTTTTGTCACCACATCTTGACCTTTATGTGAGGGTGAGATCAACTACAACAGTTTCATTCTTCATAAGGTAAAAATTACTTTCTTTTCACACTTTGGCTGTTAATGTTTGTGTTTGTATTTTTAAATTATGACGCTTGTGGATCTTGAAGCACAAGAGTTTCACACTGGCAAAGAATTTTATTAGTCATGAAACTTTTGTTGTTCTTCTCATTAGGTATTTTTGTGATTATCATCCACATTTACTAGTTGTGTTAGCAAGTATAGGTTCTGATTGCTGCAAGAACTTCTTTTCTAAGGCAAGTGGTATGCCTAGTCATGAGAGGAGTTATGATGGTGGAGATTTGGTGGATAGTGCTACTGAATCAATCAGGTGGTTGACTTTGAAGTTCAAGGGTTTGCAAAAGCCCACATCAAGCAGGAAAATATATGGGAGAGATTGGAGCTTGAATAGGGGAAGGCGTTTTGTAACTCGGCAGATTACACTTGTGTACAAACAAATGAGATGTTGGTTCAAGCTTTAAAAGAGGGATTAAAACAGGTGCAAGACAAATGTAGAGGAGTAAGAATAGGTGTGTTTGAGCCAGCTTAAGCATGGTTTCATAGATGCTGGGAGCATGAGGATTGGCACTTGAAGTTAGAAGTGCATGCCCTACAAACAACTAGAGCTCAAGATGAATTTGATGCGGTTGAAGAAATCCAAGACGAGGTTCCTTACATGGCTGAATTCAAGGACGAGGATTAAATAGCAAGATATGAACTTTGATGAGTTTTGCAAATGTAAAAGAGCAAGATATCAACATGATAGAGATGAAAATTCAAGCTCTTGTACTAAGGCAATTTGCAAAGCAACTCTGGTAAGTCAAATCAATGGCAATCCTTGTCTCTCCAAGGATTGCCTTACAAGAGTAAAGAATCGGCTATATACTCAGAATCCAAGCAGGAACTTGAAGGCTTCAACAGCTTTAGGCATTGGATTAGACTGCTCAATTTGGTTTGAGGAAGTCATAGAGCATCCAAGGCACCCACAAAGACAAGCAATTGGAAGAGATAGAGGCAAGGACATGCGTTTAATTGTTCATAGAACAAAAACGATTTAGTATATAGGCAGAGTGTTAAGTATGCAGGGGGAAATTATCTGAGAAATTCTATGAATCTTGAAGATGTTTTGAGCTATAAAGTGGAGATTAACATGGCTTATTACAAGCCATGCTCAAAAGAAAGTAGCGAGCTGGATGCAAGATCAAACATCAGCTGGTGGACATATGATTTGCTTGACAATATGCTTGTTTCTTAACTAGTGTGATCTCATTAGACTTTAAAAAGTGGTTGAAATAGCCACAGATGGTTGTAGCGTGATGTTAGGAGCAGCTTCTAGAATGGTTAACCATATGCATCAAAAAGTGCCACACCTAATTGGAATCCATTGGATTGCTCATTGTGAAGTGTTATGTCACGGTCGAAGCTAATAACAAATATAGACGGACATTTTAATGAAAAAAAAAAAGAAGAATAAAATAAACTAATTACTTAGTATTAAAAAAGATTGACTAATAGTTGGTGTTAAACCAGAATGTTAAAACCCTAACCCTAGCTTCCTTTATATATTAGGACCTAGTATCCTTAAACCACTAATTATAGATTTGAATATGAACTTCTGATTTTGGATCTGAATTTAGATCATCAATGTCATAGTTTCTACTATGACTCCTCTTTTACTTTGGACGTTGACTGTTGTTACCTATTGGATTATGTGACGAACCTTAGATGTAGAAAAACAGGCCAGCATAGTGCACTTGGGTATTTAGTGATGGTTCGGCCGGGTATCATTAGGTATTTGCAAGAAACTCTAAGCGAAGCTAGCACTTTTGTTTAGAAAACTCTTCCCTGTTTTGATGTTCTAGATTAGAGGTTTTTGCAAAGTATAGCTTGTCAAAATAAGGGTTAGGGACATCCCTAGGGTTGACCTAACCCTAAGGTTGCCCTAACCCCACGCCCTAAACCCCCCCTAGGGTTAGGTTAGGACAACTCAATTTCTCTAAGGGTTAGCATTGAAAAGGGGGAAGGGGGAAGGGGGAGGGGGGGGGGGGGCTCCGTCACATAAATAAGGTAGAGTATATGTAGGAGAGCTCCTGGGTTCATGGCTGAGTTCTTTACTCTTCTGCCAATGCAAGCTTTAACTTATGTCGTTAAGGTACAACCCTTTGTTGTGCCGCCTTAACTTCCAGATGATAGGGGTACGTCCCATCTTCGGGGTAGCTTACCCTTAACATTAGCAAATCCATGCCTAGAAAGTCTTGTCAAGATGCACGTTCCAAGAGGCAGAGGTTGTGGCTTGTCTCCAGCCTCCTCCTCCACGTCAAGTTAGGTGTAAACTCATGGCTAAGCAAGGCACATCCGTGTCCTTGACTGGTTGTGGGTGTGGGATCTTATTTGACAGGTTCACATTATCAGTTCCTGAGGGTTCACTAAGGGG
Source organism: Selaginella tamariscina (assembly GCA_003024785.1). Taxonomy (NCBI): domain Eukaryota; kingdom Viridiplantae; phylum Streptophyta; class Lycopodiopsida; order Selaginellales; family Selaginellaceae; genus Selaginella; species Selaginella tamariscina. Next base: position 1,082,800 of record PUQB01000002.1, on the reverse strand, counting down.
TTCTAGAGTTGGCATTTAGGGGCCACGTTTGTGGCACTTGGTGCAACTCTCAAATCTAAAGGGCTATGGAATGATAGCCCACATCATAGAAGATAGTGTCACATGGAGATGTGACACTGGGCTAAACGTCATGCGATACAAAGCCCAAGGCATGCCCTTTAGGGTTGTGTCATGGGTTTGTCGCCAAGGGGTTGGATACTATAGCCAATAGGCATGCTTGTGCTTGCACTAGGGTGCTAAGCCTTGGGCATCTGCTCAAGGGAGGTTAGGTCTCGTAACTAGGTGTGCTTTGGCACACTTAGCTAGGGGAGTGTTCTCCTTGGAATCCAGGGATTGAACAACCTAAGCTCATTAGTAGAAGCCCTTTCATAAGGCACTCGCAAGGTCATGTACTTAGGGTTATCCAAACCTAGCCTTAGGGAGTTTGCTTAGCAAAACACTCGTGTCCGCTTACGGCGCACACTCGTGTCTTCACTAAGTACTAGCCCTAGGTCTAGGGTATGACTTGGCCACTCAAACTCTTAGGGGTTAGTCGTGGTTCAGGGTACCCCTTGTCGCCCTAAAGGGGTTGTACTCCCGGATGAGGATGATTCCTCAAGGGGTAAGTGACGATGCCTTGACTCTATCATGAGGGTATGTGTGAAACACATCTCCTTTGTGGGGTTAGGGCATGAGCATGTCTAGGTCTACTGGGATAGGATCTTAAACTCTACTCGGGTTACCCTCTAGGGTTCAAGGGATGGTCATTCTAGGGGACTTAAGGTAGGACTCTAAGTTTTCTGCCTAATTGGGCCTCTAGGGTTCAGGGGATGGTCATTCTAGGGGACTTAGGGTAAGACTCTAAGTCTTTTGCCTAATTGGGCCCCAGAGTCATACTCTTAGGGTTATCTTGGAAGACTTAGCGTTGCTCACACAGGATGATGACACCGAATGGCTACATGTTGTCACGTGTTGGCCCTTCGGGTTAAAACTCTGACAATTGGTAGCGGAACCTATTCTCTACAGTCAGTAGGACTACCTAAAGTTGTAAGGTGTTTCAGGGTTTAATTAGTTCTAAGTTCTTGAAGTACTTTATCACTTTCGGCTAACGTCTGAATTCTGCGTGGGGAGTTAGTCCTGAGATATATAACTCTTCAAAGTACACCTACTTCATAAGTGAGTGTGGGTTATGAACATCAATGTTGAAAGTAGCACTTGGAAAGCAACTTCCAAGTTGTATGCCAACCTTATGGATGTTCATGTTACTTTACCATATACTTCCACAAGATGTGGCGTGCTAGTTTGTTCTGGCTTACAAACTAAAGTCTTGTGAAGTGGATCATGTGATATGTTAAATTTACATATTATTGAAAAAATTTCTTTTTCTTTAAGGTGTATGAAGTTGGGTTAACACATGATTGAGAACGTGACAACGTCCTTTGAGTTTTGACCTATGTCAAGATTCAATATCAGGTTCGGCAATAATGTCAAATGGGGAAAGACTTATGTTCAGAAGTGCGTCTTTGACTTCGGGAGAAGGGGCATATTCAAATATAAGAGTGAACACTATATTCTAACAGAAGTTGTAAAATAAGCTCTCATTATAGTGCGTGTTTTCCAGAGTGTAACTTCAAAAGCAGACTATGGTGATGAACTTATAATACAACAGAAAGTCAAATATTAACATATGATAAATATGTTAAGCAATGGGTTTGAAGATCCAATGTAGTTAAAGTATTGTCTGATGTTCGCAATATTTTGATGATGCTAGCTGCAAGTAACATTAGGTGGAATAGTTTACTAAATTCAAGTCCCTTGATTTAAACAAAGTATAATATGAAACCTTAATTAGTTGTAAGCGCGCACTCTGTATTCAAGTTAGCTCGCTCGACTAATTGATTATGAAGTTGTCTCATATGGAATCATGAGAGAGACTTGGATAATAACTTGAGGATTTCGGTTTCTTATCGATATAGTTTTGGGATAGATGGCATGATCTATCAGAAAGAAAATGTTGGAAACATACGTTTACATTTTCAGTTTATTGAGTAATAAGGACTTGCATAGTGAAGGTGTTTGGCACACATTGTGCATTTTCATTATTAACTCTTTAATCTTGGAATCTATAACGTTGTTTGCAATGTGGGGATAAGCTTTTGAATAAGGGTGATTCCTTGGTTAAAAGAGCATAATTTGGGATTCTCCACTTTGTTTATCGACTAAGTAAGGAAACTTGCTAAGTTTAATAACTTATGTTGAGAATTACCAATGAGTCAGTAACAGTTGGATTTCCATTGGAAGTTTAAGTGCATGTACCTCCTCAGAGGTCAGTATTTGATGAGAATCAGAAGTTAGTATTATTTTTTTTTTCAATATCAATTTCATTTTAGAGTCGAATACAGTTATTCAACAGATGGTTTTTTGACTTTGCATCATGATCAAAAATGTGAGCACTCAAAGAACTTATCAAATATGTATCTTCAATCCTTCAAAATATCGAAAAATAATGGTGTTCCTTGAATATCCTTGAAAGTACAATATCGAGTTTTGTGATTAACTCAAGAAGTGGTGTTCCTTCTTGATGATCATAGTTCATGGTTCTTAATATATGGTCCAATATCCGTTTCGAGAATATGAGGTTTCCTATCACCTCATCTATTAAGATATTTATATTCTAAACTTCGACAGAATTTGTAACAATCTTTTTAAGATTGGTTATAAATGACTTGTCAAAGTATGGTATGATATCTCCTTAATATTGAGTTTGGAGCACTCAATATGAAACTTAGTTATAATCACATGAGATGGCCATAATCATATAATAGAAAGACTCAAGCAAACTTGAGTTTGACACTTTAGTAAGGCACTATCTTAGTGTTATAACTTGAAACATGTTTTCAAGTTATTTGAGAAATGAGGTGTTTTTCAATACATTGCTTAAGGAGCAATGTGGTACTTTGTGGATGGCTAGGTGTTTAAATGGATAATGTATTTTAGTTCAACGTACTGATCTAGATATCTTATTCATGTTTGGGGAGATCTGCTGAATTATAAGATATAACTGAAACATGAAGTTAGTGTGATGCTTCAGTGTCATGATAACATTAGTGTGGAAAATAATATCTTACTAAATCAGTTAGATGACCAAACACTAGTTCATGATTCCTCTTAATCTCTGAACAAAGTTCCTTGGAATACTGTCGTAACATTATATTTCCGTCTCAAAACTGAAGTTTGGTTCATGCAAGCTAAGACCATGTCTATAATGTAGTTGTAGCATTTCGATAAATTAATATGATTGTAAGGTTATATCCGCTAGTATAATAACTAGTTGATAAACTTAGGATTTGAATGTTAAAAATAATCATTATCCATTCAAGAGTATCAATATCGAAATTGCAACTGTTTATAGATTGAGGATTAGGTTGAACTTGCTTGTCAAAAATATTAATTGCTTGAATTAGTGAAATGCTATACTTCGGTATAGTGTTGGGGAACATTTATTTTAATCAGTTTGAGAGTTAAAAATAGGTATAATGTTACAACGGTGTACAATATTCTGAGTTCAGGGAAATTCTTATCGCAGAAACTAAGTTTTGAAATTTGGTATTTTTGAACTTAGTGAGATAAAAGTTAGGAATTATTGAACGGCATCTAGTATAATGTGCTTTTTAGGGAATGAGTACAATGAGAGTGTTAGTTAAGACACGTGATATCTAAAGATTGCTGTTTAAAAGCACTAGAGATGGGTTGAATTTCCTGGTTTCCACATTGATTTGTAAGAAAGATATGTTAGCTTATCTGGTCCTTGAACTGGTCGGTGTTATGAAAGAGTACAAAGTTGATTGCGAAAGACAAATGGTAGTGCTATCACACTTGGTCACAGATTTGACTGAATTTGATTCCTATCCAGAATAAATTTATGTTAATAACACACCAAATGGATGGTAGTTGGCAGGTTGGCAAGACCTTGTTGTATACATGTGTACAGCCATGCGCCTCTGTGATCGCCTCTGGCCAGATTGACATGTTTACAAAGAACAGGTTTTATGAATTGTACTCTTGTATCGGAAAAGAGCTTGATTCCGATAAAAGTCTCATACTTAGTCTGGCTAGCTATATACTAACGAGAGATAGGTATAGTAGCAGACCCTTATGAAAAGGGGTAATGAGAAACACCGAGGGATGCAAGATGTAAGCTATAATATCGTAACATGTGGACATGTGGGACCATAAAATCAAAGAAATGCGAAGGTGTTTGGTCAAGCATTTGAGAAGTGCTTGTTGTGCGCTAGATGACAGAGGTCATCAACAACGTTTATATTAAGGAATAAAGCAAGTCTTTATTTCTTGTTAACCAAGGGGCCGGCAACAACACTAACTAGAGGCCTCCAATATAAATTCTAGTTAAGTAAAGAAATTAACCATTGTGTTGTGTGCGTCGGGTGACAGACTTTGCAGACGTGCAAAAGGTCTCCAAGTGATTCATGTCGCTGGTGGTTCCTCCGGCAGCTAGGTTTACGACTTAGTGAACGACGGTTCTGAAGTACTTGGTTTCGCGTAATGCAAGGGGGGTAATAAATTATGTGAACTTTTGGCTACTCCGCATAGAGTGATATGTTAGTTTTGGTTAGTTTTTCTAACATTATCTAGTCTTGGAGTTGGACGTCAACGAGGACGTTGACATTTTCAAAGGCGGGGATGGTCATAGTTTTATTATGACTCCTCTTTTACTTTGGACATTGACTGTTGTTACCTACTGGATTATGTGACGAACCCTAGAATGTAAAGAAACAGGCCCGCATAGTGCACTTGGTATTTAGTGATGGTCCGGCCGGGTGTCGTTAGGTATTTGCAAAAACTCTAGGCGAAGCTAGCACTTTCCATTTAGAAAACTCTCCCCCATTTTGAGTTCCAGGTTAGGGTTTTTGCAAAGTATAGCTTGTCAAAATAAGGGTTAGGGACACCCCTAGGGTTGACCTAACCCCCGCCCTAACCCCCCCTAGGGGTTAGGTTTAGGGTTAGGTTAGGACAACTCATTTCTCTAAGGACTAGCATTTCAGTGCCAACCCACTTACTCATGTAGGAAAACAGGGGGGGGGCTCCGTCACATAAATAAGGTAGAGTATATGTAGGAGAGCTCCTGGGTTCATGGCTGAGTTCGTTGCTCTTCTACTGGTGCAAGCTTTAACTTGTGTCGTTAAGGTACAACCCTCTGTTGTGTTGCCCTAACTTCCATGATAGGGGTACGTCCCACCTTCGGGGTAGCTTACCCTTAACGTTGGCGAATCCATGCCTGGGAGGTTTTGTCAAGATGCACGTTCCAAGAGGCAAAGGTTGTGGCTTGTCTCCAACCTCCTCCTCCATGTCAAGCTAGGTGTAGCACTCATGGCCAAGCAAGGCACATCCATGTCCTTGACCGGTTGTGAGTGTGGGATCTTGTTTGACAAGTTCACATTACCAATTCCTGAGGGTTCACTAAGGGGTTTTAGAGTTGGCATTTAGGGGCCACGTTTGTGGCACTTGGTGCAACTCTCAAATCTAAAGGGCTATGGCATGATAGCCCACATCATGGAAGGTAGTGTCACATGGAAATGTGACACCGGGCTAGACGTCATGCGATACAAAGCCCAAGGCATGCCCTTTAGGGTTGTGTCATGGGTTTGTCGCTAAGGGGTTGGATACTATAGCCAATAGGCATGCTTGTACTTGCACTAGGGTGCTAAGCTTTGGGCATCCGCTCAATGGAGATTAGGTCTCATAACTAGGTGTGCTTTGGCACACTTGGCTAGGGGAATGTTCTCCTTGGAATCCAAGGGTTGAACAACCTAAGCTCATTAGCAGAAGCCCTTTCGTAAGGCACTCGCAAGGTCATGTACTTAGGCTTATCCAAACATAGCCTTAGGGAGTTTGCTTAGCAAAACACTCGTGTCCGCTTACGGCGCACACTCGTGTCTTCACTAAGTACTAGCCCTAGGTCTAGGGTATGACTTGGCCACTCAAACTCTTAGGGGTTAGTCGTGGTTCAGGGTACCCCTTGTCGCCGGTGATTCCTCAAGGGGTAAGTGACGATGCCTTGACTCTGTCATGAGGGTATGTGTGAAACACATCTCCTTTGTGGGGTTAGGGCATGAGCCTGTCTAGGTCTACTGAGATAGGATCCTAAACTCTACTCGGGTTAACCTCTAGGGTTCAAGGGATGGTCATTCTAAGGAACTTAGGGTAGGACTCTAAGTCTTCTGCCTAATTGGGCCTCTAGGGTTCAGGGGATGGTCATTCTAGGGGACTTAGGGTAGGACTCTAAGTCTTTTGCCTAATTGGGCCCCAGAGTCATACTCTTAGGGTTATCTTGGAAGACTTAGTGTTGCTCACACAGGGTGATGACATCGAATGGTCACTTGGCAGCCACATGTTGCCACATGTTGGCCTTCGGGTTAAAACTCTGACAATCAACTCATGATTCTAGAATATTCTAAAAAATATTTTAATATTGACATAATCTCATAACAACATTAACATTAACTTTTATATTCTAGTGGTTCATGACACTATCCTCCCTCTTTAGCAATGAGTTCCACAAGTTGAACCAAAGTAAAATTCAAGCTTGTTCGGGTACTAATCATAAAATGTGGTAATGACTTTTAAGTATCACCCAAATTCTCTACAGGTTCCCAAGTGTGGTTATTAGGAGAATAACCAACCCAATCAACAAGGTAATAAATCTTACTACAAAGTAGCTTAGAATCCAAAATAGCATGAACTTAATATTTGGATTCATTATCAAGTTCAACAGGTGGTTGTGGTGGCATAATACGGTCGAGAATGATATTAGGTGTATATAGTTGGGTGGATCCACCCAACTATAGAGACATGAAATATTGGGTGGATCTTCATGGTAAGAAGAAGTTGAAAACAAAACATAACCTTGTTGACCTTATCGATGATTGGAATGGACCAAATTATTAATAATCAAGCTTCTAACATGACCAAGTGATCTATAAACTACATTACAAAAGCCAAACCTAATCACCAACTTAGAAAACAAGGGCAGTTCGATAGTGTCGATTGGTAGTACCTTTTGGTACACTTGGGCTCGGTGGAGGTGATGAACCAACTCTTCAGAATAACTTGAAGATAGTTGAGGCAGTCTTCTACTGATGGATTGACTAGAACAACAGCACAAGCATGCAATGACCAACGAGGATGCTGATTATGGACTGAAAAGAATGGTGACAGACCTTTAAAAAACATGTGTCAAGTTGTTGTACACAAACTCTGCAATTTGACTTAATTGTTCTGTTGATAGTTGTTAAAGCACTAAAGGTACTACCCCAAGGTTTGGATAATACGTTTAGATTGACCATCGATTTATGAATAAACCTTAAAGACAATTTGCTCAAAAGCTGAAGTAGTCACTCTCAAAACTTAACATCAAAATGAAGTTCACAATTGGTGACAATATCATTTGACAAACTATGCAATTAAAAATCTCATTAAGCACCATTTGTATGGACTTTGTATATGGAAGATAATGAGTCCACCACAATTAAAATTGCATCAAACCCCTTAGATCGAGGAAGGTTAGTGGTGAAGTCCATGGAAATTGACTTTCAAGGACTAATTAGATTTGGCAATGGTTGAAAACCCATATGAACAATAGTAGGGGGCCTTGGATCGACAATAAACATTACAAGTGCAAACAAAGTTTGTTACATACTTTTGAAGTTGAGGCTATTAATAATCATGAGTAATCAACTCAAATGTCTTGTAGGTGCCAAAATGTCCAACAAACTCGAAGACGACATGGGCCATCTAGAACGTAAACAAGATTATTGTAAAGAAGTAACCCATCCTAAAGCTTGAATTGGTTATAGTCACCAAGGTTGTATTGGGAATTAAAACTCAAGAATTTGTCAAGAGCAATATGGTTAAGAACATCTTGAACAAATGGATATGCTGGTAGTGTCACACAACCATGTCAAGAATATTAGAAATCCACTAGAGCTTGCAAAACCTCAATAACCATCAATTTTAATCGATCTAATCCCAAAATTACTTGTCATTGTTAGTCAAATGCTGGGTCACCAGGATGAGAAGTCAAGTAGGACTGGTGGGATAAAGCATTTGATTTACTTTATTATGACTTGATGATAATGTTCAACCATGCTAAGCTGATGATTCAAATGAAAATTTTGTGGTCATTGTAGACTACTACTTGTGTAACGAACCCTCCAGAAAGTGCCTCCATTCTTCAACAAATCCATAATAGTCAAAAGCTCCTTATCATGTACTACGTAATTAATCTTTAATGCGAGAAACTCGCGAGATTGAAATACTACCGAGTGGAGTTGACCATCTTCACCGACTTGGAACAGGATGCTACCCAATGCAATGTCCAATGCATTGTCTTCAATGATAAAAGGTTTGTTAAAATTCAGATGAGAGCAAAGTTGAAGGCTTGCTTCAAGGCATTAAAGGTAAATTCCACCTCTGATGTCCACACAACGGCTTGTTCTTTTGTGTGAGTTTGGTGAATAGTAACACAATTTTGGAATAGTCCTAATGAACTTGCAGTAGAAGTTGACAAAGCTAAGAAAACATTGAACATCCCATACGGACCATTGAAACTTCTTCCGGTGAGATGATGTACCCTAGAAATTCCACATGATTTTGTTCAAAATTACACTACTCAATCTTGACATAAGACCATGGTCCTGCAATTTTTGCAATACTTGTTGAACATGTTCTTCAATGTTTTGAAATATATAAGGATGTTGTCAAGGAATAATATCACGAACACGTCCAAAAACTCACGGAAGATGTTATTGGCCATATGTTGAAAGGTAGCCAGTGCATTGGTGAGACCCTATCTAAGTTATACGCACCTTAAAGATTAATCTTAGTGAAGTACTTGGCCCTAGCAAGACGCTTCAACCAACTTGATATCAATGGTAGGATCATATCGTTACTTTGTTGAGCCCACGATAATCCACTATCAAATGCAATGAGCCATCTTTCTTTTTAACAAAGAAGATGGGTGCACCATTTGGAGACTTTGAGTATTGGATGAACCTGGTGGAAAGGTTCTTCATGATGTATGTCTAGAAAATCTCAAGCTCCATTGGAGAGTGCCCGCAAATTGGTCACTAGGGGCGGTTGAGCACCTTCCACCAAGTCAATGGGGTAGGCATATGGCCAATGTTCCAGAAGCTTACTAGCTTTGACCTTGTCGAAAACATTAGCAAATTCATTGTACTTAGTTTGATGATTGAATTAAAGTCTTACTTGAGCTGGACTCAGATGCTTGGGTGATGCCTATAACAAAACTGATGAAAGATCCTGCTTACCTTCTTGAATAAATTCATCTAACGAGATTATGCAAACTCGCAAAGGATCCAAAAGCTCCAAAGCTGAGTCTGGAGAATTGGAAACTTCTCAGCAAACTGAAACATCACTTACGTCAGTTGACGATCGAATTGTGCATCTCAAACCACAATGTTTCAAGGATAACTAGATACTCATGACTGTTAATCATGTTGAAGAAGATTCTACAATAAGTATTTCCCAAAGTTACCTGGATGGGCTTAGACTCCTCAACAACAACACATGCTGAAAAAAAATGATAGAGATAAGAACTTGGTATAAGATCCTATGACTTTGCGACCCTTAGCCATGCAAATCTCAACTTGTGCTGCATATGACTTACCAACTCGAGACAACGGGATGAAGCCAATTGTTTACATGGACTCTTTATGTTTAGGATTGTCCAACCAAATGACTCTTATTTTAGTTGAACTTACTCGTTTAACTCTTCATCCAACTTGTTAAGAACTTTGAAATTATTGCTTTGGTTCAAAGGCTTGGGACTTTCAAGGTGAACATGATTGATTATGATGGGTTGAGGATTCACGGTGTGAATATGGTTGATTGTGTGCCTCAACTTGTTCAAGCAGTTGATTGTAATATAAATAAAACCACCATAGTAAAGACACAAACCATTGAACCTTACAACATTACTTCTCAATTGGAGTTAGGAGATCTCGACATCGAGCTTGGGTGACCTCGCACTCCATGGGGACTAATTTATGAGTTGGGGCTGGAGCATGGCCATGGTTTCCCATTGGTGTTATTAGGGGTAAAACCGATACTGCCATGTAAATGTATTCTTTCGAACAGAATCATTTCAAGTGATGGTCAAATAGCTGATTATTGCATCTTACAACACAACTAATAGCCTCAAAGAGACTTACTAGGTTCTTGTGGAATGTTAAGAAGAAGTTCTTGACATTATTATAGAGCCCTTGGCAGAATTGGTCAGTTAAAGCTCCTTCATCCCATGGCATGTCGTTGCATGCCAAAAGACAAAACTCCAATGCATATATTAATGCTGGACAATTACCCTATTAAAGTCAATGAATCTTGTTAATTGTTGTTTGGACACTGACTGTGTTGCCAAAGCAGTGCTTAAATTCTGAAACAAATAGTTCGAAGTTGTTTAACAATGATGAGTCCAACAAAGCTACAAACCAAGCTTGAGTAGTATTGATGAGTAGTAGTCCAATTAAACTCACCTTTGAATGATCATTAATGTAACAACTAGGGTTCATTCGGATGACTAAGTGAACTTGGTTCATGAACCCACATAACTAAAACCTTGTGCCGTCAAACATTTTTGGCAAATTAATATTAAATTCTTGTGATGTTGTAGAAGAATCCAAGTTTGAAGACTTACCTTGTAATAGCTAGATCTATCATGTGAGTTCAGCCACTTACTACACTAGCTTTTGCCCTTGATCCTACCATTCATTGATTTTAGCTTGCTCTATTAACTATTGATTTTTGTTTGTTAATTGTTGGTTCCTTTACTACAGCTTTAAAAACATGCATAATATTGTTGAGTGATTTATGTTATTATCCTAGCGTGATTAAGATGCAATTAATATGAGATTCCGATTCAAACTGTCACAGTTAAAATCAATAACAAAATATGAATGGAAATCATTTAGTAAGAAGAAAAGAAGAAAAATGAAATATTCTAATTGATTAGTATTAAAAGAGATAAGCCAACAATTGCTAAAACCCTAACCTTAATATCCATTATATATTAGGACCTAGCATATGTGAATCACTAGTTATGAATTTAAATTTTAATTTTTTATTCTGGTTTGAATTTGAACCTTTAATTCTAGATTTGAATATAGACGTTTAATTCTGAATCTGAATTTAAACCATCAACTCATGATTCTAAAATATTCCAAATGAATATTTTAATATTAACAACATTAACATCAACTTAGTATATTTTGATGGTTCATGACACATGAGCAACAAAAGATGCAATGACTAAATTTGATAAGATACTAACAAGGTATAATCATGTTTACTAAATGACATGCAAAATTTCACATGTTGAAAGAGGAATTAAATTTGTCACATCTTAAAGTTCTTCAAATTTACGAAATAAGATGATTTGCAAAAGGTCAAGTCATGGAGCGACTTGTGAAAGTGATGCTAGAGATTTATGATAAAACTATTTATGGTAGAACTATTTATGGTAGGTCACTCTACATATTTTAACATTAATTGTGATATACACACCTTAAATGAAAACACTATTATACTGAAGATTATTATATGATTGCATATATTGCATAACTTAACTACAATCTATTAAAACATAACATTATTTATTTCAAGTAGTGTTTTCTTATCAAGAAACTTTACATCGTTTCAATAAATATATCCTTTGAGCTTTAATTGTTATTTAATTTATTTAAATTGAAGACATTTATTAAAATTTTGAATTTTGTATTAGTTTCAAAACTCCACCTATTTTATTGTGGCCTGAGCTCCATGTAAATGCATTACATAGTATGGGTTCAAAGTAACATGTGATGCATGCACTTTTATAAACATAGGTATAATTGTGTATACGTTTGTGAATATAAAAAGGGATAAAGAATACAATATGAGACCTACTTACTGTTATATTTGTAAAACCTGAAATAATATGTGTATTAAAACCATAATATACGCTTGAATAAAAATATATACACTATAGAACTCATATTTTAAAAACTCTTACTTAAAAATTTAATTATATTTACTTTTAAATCATGCTCAAGGCTAGTACGAAAACATTTCAGGTGCCCAAACTTCTCTATACAAGTGTTAAATGATTTTAAAAATCTTTTTGTTGAGACCTACTTAACCTAAGTTAAGAGTTAACTTAATAATGTTTTATATGTCTTAATCAAAATAGCAATTACTTATTCAAATTCTCATTTTTAATTATAATTTTATTTTATACCCATAGTGTGTAATAATATCCTTGGACAATACAGTTTAGTCTATTATAAACATGCATTAGAAAATATGTTTTATATGGGTTGTTTAAGATAATTTAAAAAATATGTAAGTTTATAATAATTATTTAACCTTAATAAAAAAAATTGAATAATTATTTTATTCATTTATTAATAGAGGCTAATTATTGATTTGACAATGTTACTTAACCCAATATTAATCTTAAATTACATGGGTTACCTTAATTAAATCTATAATTTTAGTTGTTATTACCCTGGTTTTTAAAAAAAAATAAAAAATGACCCCGCTTAATGCACTTATATCTTTATAAATGGTTTAGCAGATTATCACTAAATTATAAAAAACTCTTGCAAATGTAAAACTTATCATTTTCTTCTTAATCTATACCCTTAGGGTTGCCCTAAGGGTTTAATGGGCTCACTGGTATCAAGAAAAAGAGAGGAGCTTTGTCATAGATATTAAATAGGTGAATGAAAAACATATTCATGATTCAAAAGAGAATTTATAGACATAATCTAATTATGTGTTATTAAGGCACACCTTCATGATAACCCAACTTCTTGCTCTTGCATTTGTATAATTATTTGAATTCTCTTGTACATAATCCATTTGCATGCCTAGGAAGTCTTATTTGATAAGCATTTCACAAATTTAACGTTGCTATCTTATTTACACTGTCTCGTTCACATTAAGTTAAGAACAACACTCGTAATGAAGTATTTTAATTCACAAAGTGAGCATTGTGCATGTTTATAATCATTTGTGAATGTAAATTTTAAGCAAATGGGTTTTTAACATGAGTTCTATACCAGTTTTTACAAGGGATTCTAAGATTGCATCTAAGAAGGCATGGAGTTAAAAGTTCGGACATGGATAATCAATTCACCCAAGACTGTGACTCTTCGTCGTAACCATGTGATTAGAGTTTTATATAAACCCATGAATACATGTGATTTGAAGTTTACACCGTTACTTACTGGTTCACCCATGTCATCTTCAATGCACATGATGCCACCAATTAGTACTAGTTAGTCTAAGTGTACACATGGCTCATAATCATTATTGTGATCAATATTTTATAATTTTAATATTAACTGGTAAATCATAAATGAATTAGTAATTATTCTTCATAGATTAGGACATTTATTATTAAATAGATAGTTAAAAGCCTTATTTTAAATTCATTTATTATTACATTAATTATCAATTTGATATGGTCATTAACTTCAACAAAATTAATAAAAAACAATTACTTATTTAAACTTTCATTTCTCTTATATTATCTTATATCTTTTTACATACACGTGTGTAACACTTTATATACAATGTATAATATTTATTATGTTTTTATCTTTAGTCTAGGTCTCTACTAATCATCTAAATTATGTGCTGATTAATTATAATTTAATTTTTTTAACAGAGAAAATTTAAACTTAATTAACTTTAAAAAATATGATAAGAACCTTCAAGATCATGAGATTAAAAGTTTTGGTTAAAGTGTTCTCATATAACTATAAAACTAAAGAAAATTTAAAACACTATTTTCTATTATTTATTTAAATAAAAACTGATTCAGTACTTATAAATTGTTATATATAATTTATTTAATCATTTAATGATATATCGCTGTTTATAATTTCTTTTAGCCGTTTAACGATGGACTATAAGTAAGATTTAAACAGCAATCAAGCACAGATTAATAAACAAAACTTGCATTCAAAGTGTGTGTTTGTGACGCAGAACACATAAACACTCACGAGCACCATGTATAAAAGCATATAAGATCATCTAGCAAGGCTTGGAATACGGTACTTACTAACAAGAGCATCAACAACTTCCTGCTTCTGTCCCCATAAATCCCCTTAATAGCCTCATACAAAACCGTCATGGCTTCAGGATGCCGTCCTCCAAGGTTACAAATGATTGCTATTTTAGATAATGTATGTTTACTCCCTGGAGCTGTGTCATGTAGAACCCTCACAAACTCAGCTGTAGAAGGTACCCCTGGAGTTTTCATCATACATGCTACTGAATATGCATCCACAAACCCAGCACGTATCCAGTTCTTTTCCTATATTACATAAGTATGTAAGTATTCAATTGTTAAGTATTATATGTACCTTATCTGGGAAGGTTTTTATACGCCTCTCAATGTCTTTAACCAGATCCATGACGTTGTCGTTAACGTTAAACGATAAAGATCCTTCATCTTTGTATGGGATATTCCTGAGAATGTTCTTGTTTTCCCTCTCGAATTGGCATCTTGCACACCGACATTCAAAGTTGTTTCTTTCAATTGCTTTTTCCCGCCCACCTGATAACGGAGCTAATGCGTTCTCCATATATGAAAGTACGACCTCTTCCCCAGCTAAAATAATATTATATTAATTGTGAGTATTACCACTGTACAGAATATATTAAAACTCTGTAATATATATAGAGAGAGAGATACATACATACATACATACAATACCTTTTATGTTCTTTGCAGCTCGAACAAAGACAACGTTTTCTACAATGAGCTTTGATGCATTTGGAAGACATGAATGATTAATAAGTCCAACCGAGGCCCATAATCCAGGACAATAAACTCCGCCTGAGAATTTCCAAACACTTTTATCGGTAAACACACACACACACATGTAAAATTATGATAGATATAGCATCTATGTGAAAATTAGTAAATTACCGCTTTGAGACGTAAATCCCACTCGGTCCCTCACTCTCCGTATTCTGTCAATATCTACTACTCGGCTCGACGACTTAACCAGCACCTTATTTACATCAAGCGTCTTAGTTAGCTTATACATGAAAATATATTGTTATTTAAACATTATATTATACATATGTACATCTCTCTCTCTCTCTCTATATGTGTGGTGTGTGTGTGGTGTGTGTGTGAGCACAGAAGTATGCATGTAATTATGTACCTTTCCCGTGTTACATTTGAAAGGGGTGATATCCTGTACATTCTTCATCTCAGCAGCATCAGCCATGGCGTATATTTGTTTCAGCCGCTTCTCCGAATTTGTACAAGCCTTAACAAGATCAACATACAAGTCCTCATCAGCTTCTTCTATGGCAGTCGTCGGACTTGCAGCTGTCGGATTACAGACTAGCAAAAGCTCCCCGAGAGCCACGTCCTTCGTTAGATACACACCTCTTCCCCGTCCGTCAGGCGTCATCTGGAGCTCCAAAGGTCCAAAGAAGTCAGCATATTCTTCAGGATATTCTGCTACAAAACGTAGCTTGGAGTCTGTTATCAGGTGGTGTGAAATCTCATACTCTCCACGTTTGCTTTGGCGAAGATACGTCTCAGACTTGCTTAGATCTGCAAGGAGTTCTGGTGGTGGGGGTGACGATGTTACAGCAGATGCCGACTCAAAGCAGCCCTTGGCAAGTTCGTGTTCATGGAGAGCAGTCAGGCCTTTTCCTTTGGTGCACAGGCTCTTGAGTTGGTACACACTACCTGAAAAAATATTTTGTGACCCCTTAAAAATATGGTTCCTTAAACATAAAGTACTATAAATTGTAATGAACGATGCCTTATTAACTTTATGCTTTTGTTAAGCTGAATGAACAGTATTAAGATCAAATGATTTAAATATATTAATGGTTGAGATGGTAATATGCTATACCTGAAATGTTCTGTTTCATACCAATTCTCAATGCAAAGTCCGCATCTGCAATCGCTTCCTCGTATCTGTAATGTTTAAGGCATTTTAGCCACAGGATATACGTGTCCTGTGTATGTAAATACATATATGCATACCTGTGTCACGTAATGTGCATGATTATATAGTTTAGTATGTGAGCAAAAACCAAGAGACCTATATGCATATTTATGCTGCTAAGATGCTACACCATGATAGTCGTGCTTATTTACACGATGCTTTCCTATATGCAAATGTGTTGTGTGTGTGTGTGTGAGAGAGGAGAGAGAGAGAGACCTTCCAAGCTTTAGCCTGGCCTCCGCTCGATTTGAGAAAACGTCATACTCAGTTTCACCATATGTACTTTTGTCTCTTGCCATAAACAAGTTAATGAGCTCCGTGTAATGAAGCTCCGCAAGCACATAGTTTCCCTTCAAAAGCAATCTATCCCCTTCCTTCTTAAGATCCTACAGACATACACATCAATCTAAGAGCCTTGTGTGAGTATGTGTATATGTACTATATGTAAGTGTCTGAAATATTATATACCTCAACCGACTTCCTTCGAACATTCTTTGCAAGGCCAAGAAAATCCAATGAAGCAGGACTTGAGACATGCATTATGGAGCAGTAGCAGAGTGGCTACATAATCAAGAATCCAGTAAATATATAGTATTTTTACATAGATACAAGTGTGTGTGTATATATATCTGCCTCTGTACATATGTTGTTACGTATAAGATAAGATGCGTGCGTATGTATGAGTGATACCTCCTTGATGGCGATTTTTGCATCTTTGGGAACATTGTTGCGGCTTCCTCAGGCTTGGAAGAAGATTTAAGAGCGTTAAAGATATGGAGGTACGCAGAACCGCCGTCCTCATTTTCAGACTCAACAAGGCACAGGACCAATCTGGGCCCTGCTTTTGCAGCAACGCTGATATTTGCGTGGACAACTCGCCCTTCGTAGCACACCTGTCCAAAGCGTTGTGTGTGTGTGGGTGTGTGTGTTGAGTATATTTGCATGCATGTGCTGTGTGTTTTATCTAAAACACGTATGCATCTATATAAATACAGAGATATCCATATATATGCACACAGAGGCACGTACGTAGTTAGCCATATACATTTTGTTCCATAATGGGCTAAGTTTTGCATTGTAATCAAGCAAAGTCCTCTATTATGTACATAGCTATTTCGGATGTATATGCGCAATGCTGATACATAACATTCCTAATAAGAATTATATTTGCATTGCATAGCTCAACAAATGGAAAGGAAGCACTTGTTAAAAGGATCTCTTAATCTGCAGACACATACAACCATATTAATCATATATTGATGAACATAATAAGTATACCAATGCCATGGTATAAAATGACTATTGAGCTTGCATTCTTTAGCATATGACAAGGTATACATTACCAGGACTCTGTATTATAGATAATGAAGGCGAATTACCTGTTGCGAGAGCTGCTGGGTGAGGATATGGGCCTCTCTAATTTCCATGGGCTTGAGGGTGTTGAGGGGCGCGGCAGCAAGCTTGCATTTTTCGCTCATTGCTGTTCTCCCGCCTCATTCACCATCACCTTGAATGCCCTCAACAGCGCCGCCTTATCCATTCCCCTGCTCTTCCCTGATAAGCCCTAAACCCTAAACCTCTGGGAGTATATGCTTTTTGAAAACTGGAAATACCTGCTGAGTTGGAATTATAAAGCTTTGTATATGTGTTACTATATATTTATATCAACCTAATTATAAAGCTTAAAATATTTTGAATTATAGTTATTAATAAAATTTATTTGTTAATCTTTTACCTTCAACATGGTTATAAAGAATGCACACTGTTATTATACTGTTACTATAGAGTAATAGTTATCCTCTCTTGTTTTTTAGGATTCTTATATTACTTAATTAAATAATATATAATATAAGCGACATTCACCGACCCTTTAAAAGTGAATTTTATTATTTTACTTATTTCAAAATTATTATTATCAGTGAATCTCCTTATTTACTTATTTAAGAATATATTATACCCTTTCATCTTAATAAGAAATAATGAGGATTTTATACTATCTAATCATGTCATCATAATTTATCTTTTATCCAAGTAAGAAATATAATACTTATTATTCTTTGGATGAACTCAAAAATTATTATTATCACTTTATATTTTAATTCATTCTAACAAACTCTTATATTGTGATTTTAAGGATTATTGGGATGTTAGTGATACTTTATAACGATTAGATTAATTAGTTTCTTTATATATGAATTTAAGGGTGGTTAATGTTATTTTAATAATTATATTTATTATTTCTCTTGGTTCACAAACTTATGAATTATTATTATCACTTTTCTACAATAGACTTTACATTTAAATATAAAAATTATTAAATTCACATGTAGTTTTATTACACATAAAGATAGAAGCTCACAAGAATTTAAGGATTATTAAAACCATTTATAACTTTATTATATTTACTACTAAAACTTAAAAAATTATTAGACCCACTTTTAACTTTAATTTATTTATTGTAAAGATCACATTCATTATTTTTCTTTTTTTTTGGTGAACATGCATTTTATTTATATTACACTTGAATCTTAAAAATTAATTAAGCCATTAGTTCCTTAATACTGCATAAAAGATTTATTTATAAATAATGAAAAATGTGATAAAATCTTATTATGTAAAAGTTAATTCGATCGTGACGAGTCTATTCACAATTAATATTTTACATTTAAATATAATAATTATCAAATTTACATACAATTTTTATTACACTTATAAAATAAAACCCATAAGAATTTAAGAATCGTTAAAGCATTTATAACTTTATTGTACTTACTAATGATACTTATAAAATGATTAGACCCACATATAACTTTATTATATTTATTAATTTTATATTATATATATTTATATATGTAAATCCCAATAAACCATATTTCATTAGTGAGACATCTCATTACAGATTTCCTTTTTGTTCAAATCTTCTAAATTAAATTAATAAATGAAATGAATTTTAAATTTTTATTATCTTAAATATTAAATATTGTTATGCCCATTATTTCTCTTTATTTTAAATGAAACATGCATTTTATATATATTACATTAAAATCTTAAGAATTATCAAGCTCATTAATTCCTTAATATTGCATAAAAGATAAGTAACGAGAGATTATACTTACCACTATAATACAATCTTATCATATAAAGATTAATTTGATTATAACAAGTTTACTCACAATTGATAAAACAATATTCATTATTCACTAAAAATAAAATCTTATAATTAAAAATTAATATGTAGATTACCCAATAAGAACATTAAACTTACTAATTCTTTTTGTTTTAGTAAAAAACATAAAATCCATTTTGACAACTTTTACAATGAAATCATAAAAATTATTAATTCACTATTTCTCTTTATTTTAAATGAAATAAAATATCATACTTAAGTCTTGTTAAATAAGGATTAACTTTCTCATAAAAAAGTTAATTTACAAATGATAATACATCATACTTAAAATTATAGTAAAGTCTCATTAAAATAAAAATTATTAAGTAAGATATAATTCTTAATTAGGTTAAGACACATGATAAATAACAAGTGTATATTGTGTTTATAAAATGATTTTTACTACATTGTAAAATTTCTTTATAATTATTACAATGATTTAATCAAAAGTTATAATAATTGATAATTGAGTTTTACATTAAGTCACTTGTTCATATAATAACAATGTATTACTCATGAATTAGTCAAATATATTACTTTGCAAATATTATGTTTATGGTTCAATTTGCATATTGATGCATTATCATATCAAATGTTTATTCGGTATTAATATATTTACTATAAGAAATTAGCTTTACTAGTTCAGAATGAATAAAATATTTATTTATTTTAAAATGTCCAATATAAGAAGTAAGTATATCAAGAATAATAAGTTCTTTAACTACTTTAATATAAACACCCCAACCCGAACCGGGTTTATGCCATTGAGATATAGATAGAAATGCATGTGTCCCTTGTTAAACACTCTAATCTAATCTCATATATTAATTGATATATGTCAAAAAATGTAATCAATACAACTCAAGAAATGGTGTATCTTACTTAACATTATGTTTAACATACAACTAAAACTGCCTGTTTGTAGATACATATGCACATACATATAATACATAACACACAATGTCAATGCAACCGACTAGTATGGAGAAGAGAGAATGTCTTGCATTGATATACTCATGCAAGAGCCCATCAATGGCAGAAGAAATTCACGCTCGGATTCGAACGAAAGACGTGTTTGTCACCAACAAGCTGATTGAGATGTACGCAAACATTGGAAGCATCAAGCAAGCGCGCAATGTGTTCGATTCAATAGAGAAGAAGAACGCTTTCTCATGGGTAATCATGTTAACTGGATATGCTCGTAATGGGCAAGTGGAGGAGGCCAAGAAACTGTTTGACAAGATGGCCGATAGAGACATAGTCGCGTGGAACGCAATGATTACAATGTACTCGAAATCCGGGAGACTCCGAGAAACAAAAGATATGTTTGATAGAATCCCAGAAAGAGACCATCTTACATGGACTGCCATGTTTACTGCATATGCCAATGTTGGGTATCTCGCGGAAGCCAAGCAATTGTTTGATTCAATGCCACAGAAGAATCTCGTTGCGTGGACTTCGATGCTGGCTTCATACATCAAAGGCGGACTCATAGATCAGGCTCGGAGGTTCTTCTATACAATGCCGGAGTGGGATGTATTTGCTTGGAATACTATGATTTCTGCTTGTGCCGCTAAAGGGTCTTTGCGGGTAGCGAAAGAGATCTTCGATCAGATGCCAGATCGGAACTTGGTGTCGTGGAACACGATTGTTAGTGCTTTGGACAGAAATGGAGAATTCGCACAAGCGAAGTATATGTTCGACTTGATGCCGCACAGGGACCTTGTATCGTGGACTATAATGCTTAGAGCATATGCCCAATACGGGCATGTACACGAAGCGAGAGAGCTCTTTGAGAAAATGCCAGAGCGAGACAAGGTTTCATGGAACGTCATGCTCAGTTGCTGCTCAAGAAATGGGCAATTAGATTACTGTAAATCGCTGTTTGATATCATGCCGCAGAAGGACTCAGTGTCGTGGAATTCAATGCTCGTGGGATATGCCCACAATGGGCATTCCGAGAAAGCAATGGAAATCTTCGAGGTAATGCCGGAGTGGGATTTTTGTGTACTGCAGTTCTATGTGAGTACGCTCAGTCTGGAAGACTTAACCAGGCAAAGATGGTGTTTGAGAGAATGCCAGAGAGGGATATGGCTTGCTGGAATGCTATGCTCTTCGCATATGCCCAGAACGGGCATATCAAGCAGGCCGAGAAACTCTTTAGTGATATGCCGGAGCCGACTCTAGCATCGTGTAACACCATGCTTGGTGTGTACGCACAGGAGAGATCTATTGAAGACGTGAGGAAGTTGTTAAGAATGATGCCGGAGATCGATTTGGTATCCGGAAACGCGCTCATTACTGCATATGCCGAAGCAGGGCAGATCTTACAGGCGATGTGTGCATTTGAAGAGATGCCGGAAAGGAACATCGTGAGCTGGAACGCAATGTTAAGTGGTTATTTGCATTCCTTGCATCTGGATGAGGCAGCACAGATCTTCACACGGATGCCGGAGTGGGATCAGATAGCTTGGAACGGGATGCTCACCGCATATGCCCAAGCGAGGCAAATCAACGAGGCAAGGTACCTGTTCGATAAGATGCCGGAGAAGAACTACATCTCAGTGACTACTATGGTAGCTGCCTACGGACAGACCGGGAGAGTCTCGGAGGCCGAAAGGCTCTTCGAGAGGATGGCTTACAAAGACTCAGTAACGTGGAATACGATGCTTGCTGCATATGCCCAGAACGGGCGTTTCGATCAGGTGTTTTACCTCCACTCGATTAGCAAGGTGGGTGATGAGGGAGTTGATGAGAGGTACTCCACTATGGTTCTAGTAGCATGCAGTCGGACTGGGAAAGTTGAAGATGGAAAGAGATGTTTTGGTTCGATAACAGTTGATTATGGTTTACAACCAGGTAAGATACACTACCGGTGCATGGTTGATCTTCTGAGCAGGTCTGGACGTCTAAGGGAAGCAGAGGAGCTTATCTGTGCTATGCCGTTTGAAGCCGAAGAAATGGACTGGAAATGCGTGCTCGGTGCCTCGGTAAGCTATGATAATGTGGAGTATGGTGCTCGCGCAGGAGAAGTTCTACTTGGGTTTGAAAATGTTCAGAGTTTGGATTCGGATTCTGCTCCTTATGTGTTGCTTGCAAATATGTATGTCAATCACGATGGAGCTCGTTCTTTAAACAAGAAGCCACAACCATCTTTGTAACTTAATATGTATAACAAGATTAGATTTATAACAAAGTCCGCATTACATTGATGGTTATGGAAGCACAGGGGCTTTGCTAATTAATAACAAAAAAAACAGAAATAAAAAGGGAAATGCAGGCCGCACCTTAGATTGACAAGCAGCTACAAAAACATCACGCTCTGCTCGCCAATTCGAGGCCCGCCTACTTAGATCTCTGCCTCATCTTTCTGCGCTTCCTCTTCAGCCTCCTCATGCGCTTCTTTCCACTGCACACACAAATCTTACACAAATCAGCCATCAAGTCCCATCAAAATCCCAACACGGCACTAAGATTTCTATGAAGAAACGTACCTTGGCCCTCATCGTGCTCCGCCGCTACACTCCGCCGCCGAACACAAACAGGATACCCTAGCCCTAAAGCAGCGGCCACAATTTTATATCTTGGCCGTCTAGAACGATCCGACGGTCACCAGTAAATCCTTTAGATCAACGACGTCCACGTTGCTTACGCCTGTTTTAGATCCGACGGCTGAGGCTAACCCTCACTCGAAAATTAGGGTCTTGGGTTTTTTTTACTCTCGTCCGTGATCTTAATCAAAATGTGTGTGATAGATACAACAATATTTCAATGTAGTAGAATTTGATCATTTATTTTTCTAGAAATTATTTATTCATTGCGTTTTTCTTATCCCTTGTACTTAAAAATGGAATTATTGTCGAACAATCCGAATACATGGTTAGTACCCAAAACGAATAATTATTGTTGTTTAGCTATAATGCGGAAGCCATTAAGGCGTTTAAGTGTGACGAGCAAAGGGGAAGAACGTGACACCGAGAATAATGAGGAGAGAAAGATTGCCTCTGATAAATTTTACGTGGTTAGAAACTCCAAGGATAGCAATATTGATTATTTAGGTGAAAGTACCAGAGGTGATATGACTGTCCTCCATGAGTTCGGTAAGCTATATATATATATATATATATATATAGAGAGAGAGAGAGAGAGAGAGAGAGAGAGAGAGAGATGCATACTACACACACGCACACACACACACACATACATATATATGTACTGAACTTTCGCTAATTAATATTCACTTAAAAATACTTAGTTTTTCAGTTGGGGAGGGATTAACTGCTCCTGTTGAGGAGCTTGCAAAAGAGGAGGCAAGAGAAGCAGAAAGCATGTTAGAAGACTTGGAGGTTCCTGTATGAGCTATTTCCCTGTATATTTTAACTTATATCTATGTGTATTCATATTATTCTGTGCGTATGTTTTTAATTCCTATACATATTTGAAAATATATTCAAGTGTCTTCTCTATATATTTAGTGGCATTCATGTAATATAGTCATTCACTTATTTGTGTAGTTACGTATTTTCAGGCACGTTATCCTCATGGAGTAGCAGCACGAGGTATTTTTTGCAGTAGGACACTTAACTTGCGTTCAATAGCGGCTATTGGCTACGACATGGATTATACATTGATTCAATACAATGTTAATGTGAGCTACTTTCATACATATGACTTTACATCTAATCATATAGATATATAAAAATCTTAATCATATAATATATAACTTTACCGTGTGTGTCTTATACCCATCTATGATATGTTTGAGTCATCGTAGGCGTGGGAAGGAAGAGCATATAAATACGGTATGGAGAATTTGAGAAGTATGGGATATCCAGTCGACGGGCTCAAGTTTGACCCCGAACTGGTAACACTTACATGGATATGTATATGTATATGTATGCATGTGTACATACACGTGAGTCTATGCGTGTGTGTGGATAGTTATATGTATATATCTACTATTTGACAGGTTATAAGGGGTCTCATCATGGACAAAGAGAAAGGCAATTTAGTAAAAGCTGATCGTTTTGGTTATGTCAAAAGAGCCATTCATGGCACAAAAATGGTTTCCAATAGGACTATCAGGTACGTGTACACACAAACAACACGTCTGTGCGTGTTAGTTATGTAAACAACATACATCACACAGAAATTTATCGGTGTCTGTATGTTTCCTTACAGTGAGATCTATGGTCGAGAGCTTGTGGATCTAAGAAATGAAAGCAGATGGGAGTTTCTTAATACACTCTTCTCCGTTTCAGAGGCCGTCATGTACATGCAGGTTTCAGTCATGTTTAAACATTAATTAGTAACTAACTTCTTTGCATGCTGAAATGTTGCAGATGGTGGAAAGGTTAGATGAAGGTGCCATACCACCATCACTTGGTCCCCTTGATTACCACAGCCTCTATAAGGTAAATCTGTGTGTGTGTGTGTGTGTGTGTAATTCATACAATATATGCATTAGATGGTTGCCAAAGCACTGTTTAGAGCTCATGTGGAAGGAAGGTTGAAGGTAAGTAGCTCATATTATTTTCGTTTGTATCATTTCTCATATTTTAAATGCAGTCTGAAATAGTGAACGAGCCAGAGCGGTTTGTAGAGCCTGATCCTGAGCTTCCCACGACACTTTTAGATCAAAGAGAGGTATATATGTTTACTTTTTATTTACAGTGTGTGTGTGTTTGTGTGTGTTTGTGCGTGTGCGCATGTGTTGTGTAATCAAATTTATATTTAAATTATTTATTCATCTGGAATTCTTGCAGGCTGGAAAGAAGCTTATCTTAATCACAAATTCAGATTATCAGTATACTAACAAAATGATGCAATATGCATACAACCAGTTTCTTCCAAATAACATGGACTGGCGTGATCTCTTTGACATGGTATATATAAATATTGTGATCACACACACACATTGTGTTCATCATATATATTATTTTGCAGGTTATTGTATCCGCCAGAAAGCCGGAGTTCTTTCAGAAGTCACATCCTCTATACGAGATTGTGACTGAAGATGGCTTAATGCGACCCTGTTTTAAAGCAAATCCAGGTGCTATACTTCTTAGTATCTTAAACACACACACGCTCGCAGCACACGCACACAGACACACACTTATGTCTTTGTAAGATTCAGGTGGGCTTTATTGTGGTGGAAGTGCACAGATGGTAGAGAAAGCACTTGGTGTACATGGTGATGAAACACTCTACGTGGGAGATCACATATATACAGATGTTACTCAATCTAAAGTACATCTACGATGGAGAACCGCTCTCATATGTTCCGAGCTGGAGAAAGAGGTATGTAACTCTCTACACTGTACTTGGAGAAACTACATAGATATATTTAGTATGTTCAACATGTATTTTTATACATGTATTTACGCGTGTAATATACTTGCATACACTCCATACAATCTTTCTTCTCAGGTGAATGCACTGGCGTATGGGAAAGATCATAGAGCCAAGTTGATTGAGCTGATGAACCAGAAAGAAGTTGTGGGAGATGCTTTTAACCAGCTTCGTCTTGCTCTTCAGCGTCGTAACGCCGGGCGAGTTGCACAGGTTCTACACAAATGAAACTATACAAATACATACATAGAT
Organism: Selaginella tamariscina; assembly: GCA_003024785.1. Lineage (NCBI taxonomy): Eukaryota > Viridiplantae > Streptophyta > Lycopodiopsida > Selaginellales > Selaginellaceae > Selaginella > Selaginella tamariscina. Next base: position 1,056,991 of record PUQB01000002.1, on the reverse strand, counting down.
ACATATTAAACACATAGACGCACGCTTTCACACACACACACACACACGTTATGGACTTTGAATATGAAATTTTAAGACTGGAGCCGCTACAAGTATGCCAACTGATGAGCTAGCCGATAGCATGCAGAAGCTGCTAGTTGTCATGGCTAGAATCGACCAGAAAATTGCTCCCATGTTGGAAGCTGATGGAGAATACTTTAACAAAAGGCAAGCTTATGTACTGTGTGTGTTATTGAAATTTGAGAATCTTTGTCAGGTGGGGATACCTTTCAAGAGCTGGACTATGGGACAAGAGCCACCTGACAAGGCAAATAGAAAAGTATGTGTGTGTGTGTGTGTGTTATTGGATGATGACTTGGAAAACATTTTTTTGTTTTATATTTTGTTTTGTAGATACGCAGATATTTACACCTCCAGGGTCTCTAATTTCCTTCGATACACACCATTCATGTATTTCCGTTCACAAGCTCAGGTATTATAACCTTCAGTTCTCTCTCTCTCTCTCTCTCTCTCTCTCTCTATATATATATATATATATATAGACACACACACACACACACATATACATACACGTCTACACACACAGAGTACGTATGATAACTTTGTATGCAGAGTCTGGCTCACGATTGTCACTCAAATTGGTTTGAGATGAGCACAGCCAGCTTCCCGTTAACAGATGGAGTCAAATCTAAGCTCCTACATAATGCCATTTAAAGTTAACTATATTTAACAAATGTAATTGTTATATTATTAATATAATCCTTTATGTCACTTCAACTTCTTATATGCAGCACATAAACTACGTAGATAGAGTTGGGAGTCTTATATCTAAGAGAGTTTACTTCAGCTATCTAATGAGTGTTCCCTACAAATGTTTAATCTGTGATCATGTTATCGTGTGTGTTAGATGGACGCGTGTGTGAGAGAGATAAGACTTGAGCTTCTCAGATACATCTGTGGGTAGGTTCTGTTATACACGATTTATAAATGAAGAAGACCTTCAGGGTTAATGTATTTCATCTATATACATAATTTAGTATATATAAATTTTCTTAAATATGTATATATAAATTTGCCAATTAATCCAAGTTTTAATTGATTACAAAAGGGGAACGAGAAACACGTTGTAACATTTTAGAAACCTGAGATCGATGTTCGACACAACTTCCGTGTTGTAGCAGCTTACAAACACATTTCCCTGTTTGTGACACGAGCTAGCGGACAGTTTTGAATGGCGGTGCCAGAGTGGATGAACTAGGGTTCTTGGCGCCGTGGCGGTCGCGCCTTGCCAGGTAGAGTGTATCCGGTTAACTATCCGACTATCGGCTGACGGAATCGGTATTTTCATGTGTTTTTTCCAGCATCTGATTGAATAGATTGGATTCTGGAGATAATCGGCTCACAAAATCCGTTTTTTCATAGGGTGCCTTTGGAACAATCGGCTCACAAAATCCTTGTTTTAGGTTCAATCCGGCTCGAAGAATGGAGTCTGATCTTCACGAGAGGCTGCTCAGCGGCAAACAGGCAGAGAATCGCACGCCTTTCGCATCGGCCGGTTTCATCAGTCGTACATTCTTCTCTGGCTGAATCCGCTCCTTGCTCTCGGCTTCAAGGCGCCGTTAGATCAATCCGATATCCCTAGTCTAGCACAGGATGACGAAGCCGGTAACTCGTATACCCAGTTCACGCTCGCGTGGAGTCCGAGAAGAAGCGGTCGGGCAACAATCCGTCTATTTTCCGGGCTCTTGCTTCTTGTTACTGGTCCCAGATGGCTTTAGCCGGGCTTTTTGCACTTCTCAAATGCGTGACGCTCATTGCTGGACCTCTTGTTCTCAACACGTTTGTACGGTTCACAAATGGGAAGATTGCATTCCGGGCAGCGGGCTATGTTCTTGTGGCGGCGCTCTTTCTCGCCAAGAGCATTGAATCAGCTTCACAGCGACACTGGTACTTCACAAGCCGCAGGGTGGGAATGCGTGCAAGATCGGCACTGATCGCGGCGCTTTATGAGAAGCAGCTGAGGTTATCGGTTGCAGGACGGCAATCCCATGCTGCGGGAGAGATAATCAACTACATGTCGGTTGATGCCTACCGTGTTGGTGAGTTTCCTTACTGGCTCCACAATGTCTGGACTGTTCCTCTTCAGATTCTCATTGCAATGGGGATCATTTACTTCTGTGTTGGGTTTGCCGTCTTTGCTGGGATAGCCGTGATCGTCCTTACCATGTTTTTCAATGGTCCGGTTGTCCGAATGCAGCAGAAGTGTCAGAAGAATCTCATGTCGGCTCAAGGTGAGCGGCTTCGAGCAACGTCTGAGGTAATTAGTGCATATGTATACGTGTGTGTCAACACACAGGGTCACAAACGCAACTGACGTAGGGAGTGGTTTATTTAGGTTCTTAAGAATATGAAGATTGTGAAGCTACAAGCATGGGAGGAGAAGTTTATGTCGGAGGTAACAACTTTAAGAAACGGAGAGTTCAAGTGGATTAAAGGCGTTCAATACAGGAAGACTCTGAACTCGGTGTTCTTCTGGGTGTCACCAATACTGTTAACAACGAGCACATTTGTGGCAGCATACCTTACTGGCGTTTCTTTGTCTGCTACTAATGTGTTCACGGCTTTGGCAACACTTCGGATCATACAAGAGTCTATCCGGCTTGTTCCTGATGTGATCGCAGCAGTGGTTAACTTCAAGGTACATTTAGATTGTGTACTGTGTATGAATAGAAAGGTTTATATCTTTGTATGGGTGTACGTGTGCGCCTGTCCTATATATTGTTTTACTGCTCTAGTTCGTAACAATTACAGAAATGGCCCTGTAGTTACTTAGGATGTGTGTAAAAAAAACAACGATGGGCTTATCGGTGTGACAGATACAACCACCACTCGTTTTGGTGGAACCGACCCCCGCTGCTCGGGGAGTCATAATACAAGAGACATTCTCTTGATTACAGGCCCTTTCTATATAATTTTTAGAAAGCAGGACCATCTTTGGACAATGCCGCATACAGGAGCATTTTGGTATCTGCCTCTTTATTGTATTATACGAATATAGGATTATATATTTATGCATGTGTCTGACGTATGCATAGCAGCAATACATATTGTATCTGTCGCATTGAATAGTTCTCTTACTTCCTCATTTTAAGGTGTCACTGGGTCGTATTTCTCGCTTTTTATGTGAAGAGGAGTTGGATCCTAGTTCAGTGGACAGAAGCAATGATCGGGAATTCGCTATTCGAATTGAGAATGCGAACTTTGATTGGGATGGTGATGAAGATGTTCCTACGCTCAAGGGCATTAACATGAGAGTGAAACATGGGCAAAAGGTGGCTATCTGTGGTGAAGTGGGATCCGGGAAGTCAACACTTCTGCATGCTATACTAGGCGAAATTCCAAAGCTCCAAGGCACGGTACGTAAGGTGACGATTCAGACGTGTGTGTGTGTATGTGAGAGAGAGAGAGAGAGAGAGAGATCATATGGATATATGTGTAAATATATACTCATTCATATATGTAATCCAGAGATAAATCTTCTCCATCTACACAAAATACAGTAAGTTATATCGATATTAGGCATACATATTTAGTCTACACATATATACACTACTATATATTAGAGTACTAAATAAATGCAATGTAGATGTATATGCATGAACTCTTCTTTGCAGATTCATGTTTCTGGAAGAGTTGCATATGTGCCACAGTCAGCTTGGATACAGAGTGGTACTATACGTGACAATATACTACTGGGACTTCCACTTAACAAGGAGCGTTACACGAGGACCCTCAGAGCCTGTGCATTAGACAAGGACCTTGACAACTTACAATTTGGAGACCTTACTGAGATTGGAGAGAGAGGGCTGAACATTAGCGGTGGACAGAAACAGCGGATTCAACTTGCTCGTGCTATTTACCAGGATGCTGATTTGTATTTGTTAGATGACCCATTCAGTGCAGTGGATGCACAGACAGGAGCTTTTCTTTTCAAGGTGAGTTTAGTTTATATGCACACAGATTTGCGTATGTGTATAACACACGTGGAATGGATTTATTATTGTTTTATTGGTAGAAATGTTAGTGTTAATGTTTTTCTTACTCTTGTTTAATTTGCAGAATTGCGTCCAAGGAGCTTTTCTTCCAAGACTATCATCTTGGTCACGCATCAAGTAGATTTTCTTCCCAAGTTTGACTCCATCCTGGTATGTATATCTATCTTATCAGTTCAGACGTGCACGTGCTTGTTCACACCGGCTTCATGCAGTTAATGAACGACGGAGAAATTTATGAAGCAGGCAAGTTTGACGAGCTGCTTAGAGAGAGCAGCATATTCCAGGAACTAGTGAGTGCACACAACGAAGTGATGGGAATAGAGACTCATGGCCCCAAGAAACAACTGTTAGAGAAGAGGTTAAGCAGCAAGAAATCACAGAAAGGCAGAGAACAACAACTAGCCGACGTAATAACTGGTGACCAACTAATCAAACAGGAAGAAGTTGAGCGTGGAGGTATGCCCTTTATAATATATAATATGGATACATGGGGGTGTACATGCATATATAGAAGATATACATGGAAGGGATGTGTTAAGCTGTTGACATTGCAGACACCGGTATGAAGCCATACCTGGAGTACTTAGGCCAGGCAAATGGATACCTCTACCTTGGGTTAGCAGTTGCGGCGTACGTGGTCTTTCAAGGAGGTCAACTCTCTTCAAACTGGTTTATGGCATCTCACGTAGGAAGTCAGAGCATTTCAGCGGCAAAGCTCGTGGGACTTTACGCAGCTATTTCACTTGGAACGGTCCCCTTTGTGACTCTAAGGTCCATTTTCACCGTTGTGATGGGATTGGAGGCCTCCAAGTCGTTCTTCTCCGACATGACCAGGTCTTTGTTTCGAGCTCCCATGTCTTTCTTTGACAGCACTCCCACTGGCCGCATCCTGAGCCGGGTACAGTAACGTGTGGGTGTGTGTGTGTGTGCTAACGCATACACAAACACACGGCTAACCTTTTTTCTTTTTCCTACAGTTGTCTGTAGATCTCAGTATTTTGGACATTGATATACCATTTAGCATTCAAGTTGCTTTATCTTCAACTCTGAATGCTTATGGCAGTATGATTATGACAGCGGCTGTGACATGGCAAGTCTTGCTCGTGGTCATCCCTGTGATTTTTCTTAGCAGGAGACTTCAGGTAAGCATTTTCATTTTTTATTATTATTCATATTTATGAACATGCATACATTCATATAGATATCATATGGATATAGATATGCATGCATGATATAACTATTTTGCAGGTATACTATTTCTCATCAGCAAGGGACTTGATGAGAATACATGGCAAGACGAAGGCACCACTAGCGAATCTATTGCAAGAGACAATAGCAGGTTGTGCAACCATAAGAGCATACAAAAAGGAGGAAGAATTCCTACACAAAATGCTCTATCTTGTAGACACGAACTCAGGTCCTGCATTCTACAGCAATGCTGCAAACGAATGGCTGATCCAACGGCTGGAAGCACTCTGGTCTTTGATCGTTTGTTGCTCAGCTTTTATTATGGTGCTACTTCCTGCAGGTCAAATCGCCCCAGGTAAGCATGTGCGTGTATGTGTGTTATTTCAGCTAAATGTAGCACTCTCATCAGGTTTTGCTGGTTTGGCAATATCGTACGGATTATCGTTGAACGTGGCACAAGTGGTGAGTATACAGAACCAGTGTAACTTAGCCAACTTTATTGTTTCCGTGGAGCGTATCAAGCAGTATTTGCATCTGCCATGTGAAGAACAAACAAAGCATGGCGCTGTTGAGCCACCTACGTCTTGGCCGAGCCAAGGCAAAATCGAGCTCCAAAATCTACAGGTATAGGTGTCGTGTGTGTGTGTGTGGTGTGTGTGTGTGTGTGTGCTGTGACCTTACAATTCTTTCTACTGATACATTGTATATCTACTCTATGTTATGTGTATACATGCTTGTCCATGTGTGTACATATGTCGTACGTACATACAGATGTTAAGTACGTAATTGTGCATAGCTGTCCTATATAAGATGTATGTTGATATGTTTATACACGTACAACGTGTATGTTTATACTTAGGAATTGTAATTCGGCAATTTGCGATTTCAGATAAGATATGCTGCGGAAGCACCACTTGTACTTCGTGGGATTTCATGCACAATTGAGAGTGGACAAAGAGTGGGTATTGTGGGACGTACAGGGAGTGGGAAGACTACATTGATAAGTGCTCTGTTTCGTCTTGTCGAACCAGCCGGTGGCAAGATACTAATCGATAACATTGACACCACTAAAGTCACCCTTAAGATTCTCCGGTCCAGGCTTAGCATTATACCTCAAGAACCCACTCTATTTCGTGGGACTGTTCGTTTCAATGTGGATCCTCTGGAGGAGCATTCTGATGCTGAAATCTGGGAGGTAATGTGTGTGTGTATGTGTGTTCTATCATGTAACTTTCACTATCTTAATTACCTTTATAAATTAGCACATATATGTAGCATACAATATTTTACATGGATATATACAGTGTGCGTAATGCGTACATAGACGTATAATTGTTGTATATGTACTTACACAATGTATACACATCTGATGCTGGGTGTGTCAGGTGCTTGGAAAGTGCCAGCTGGGTGAAAGTATTAGAGAGAAGCCAGGACAACTCGACTCTTCAGGTATGTTTTTCCTTCTTTGTTAATAATGCATGGTGTTAAATAACTTATCAGCCACTAAGGTACAACATATACTGTATATTTCAATCCAGATGTTGGAACAGCATCTAAGTGTGTGAGTGCGTGTGTGTGTTGTGTTCGTCCCGGTTTAGATGTGTATGTATGCATGTCATTTTATATAAGAGATGCTTGACAAAGACGAACATTCAACTACAATATCATTATGCATCAAAATCAAATATCAGTTTATGAATTTCGACATATTCAAATGAGAACATATACATGGCCATGCATATATGAACTGCAGTGGGAGATGATGGCGAGAACTGGAGTGTTGGACAAAGACAGCTGTTTTGTTTAGCAAGGGTTTTGTTGAAGAAGACCCGGATCCTCGTCTTGGACGAAGCAACAGCTTCCATTGATAACACCACGGATGCTGTTCTTCAGAAGCTTATACGCGAGGAGTTTTCCAACTGCACGCTAATCACTGTAGCTCATAGGATTCCAACTGTTATTGACAGCGACATGGTGTTAGCCCTGAACGATGGTAAGTTTTTTTTTTTTTTTTTAGAGAGAGAGAGAGAGAGAATGGGTGTTACACAGTGTATGCTTGTATGCGTCTTTTGTGGTATACACGCAACACTTGCACACACATTGCGTGTTTATGTGTTGTATATACCTCCAGGCGTGCATATAAACAAGCATATATTTAATATGTACAAGACACGCATACATAAGTTTGTAACTCAATTATACATACATAGGTATGTATGTATGTATGTTTTTATGTTTGTATTTTCTACATTTTGTAGCATAGAAAGAAATCTGAATGGTCACGTGTATATCTATCCACACGCACGTGCAAACCATGTTGATGTCTTAAATGTGTGTGTGTGTAATATGGTTTGTATTACAGGCATTGTAGCAGAATTTGATGCACCAGGGAAGCTTTTAGAGAATCGAAACTCGCTATTTGCGAAGCTAGTGGCTGAGTATTGGTCTAGTTCTCAACAAACACGCTGAGATTTTATGTAACATTATCTATATATGATTAAAAGATGTTTTTAACATTTTACATTTCTACTCGGATTACTTTAATACTTCTTAATTATCCATCCTAAACCATTCCTGTTTTGGCTGTCCACAGATTTCTTCTAGATCCTTACAATGGCGCATATTTCCATCGGGAAACCAAAGGTTGTCTTTGTAACTGGTAAGATTGCTTGGAAATTTCTACATTATGACACTGAATCTGCACATACACATCATTACAGGGCAAATATATCATGTGTGGTGTTACATATGTATATAGGTTATATGTATATGCATGTCTACGTCTTTACAGACACACCACGCATATAATACACACACATACAACTAGGATACCATTAAGAAGAGCTGTATTGACGAGCTTTCATATTTTTTAGGTGGTCCAGGCAGTGGGAAAACTACTCAGTGCCAAAAGATCGTTCAACATTTTGGACTTGTGCATGTTACAAATGCAGATATATCTGTTAACACTGGGTAAGGACGCATACGCTCGTACACACACCTACACACGTATCCATGTTGTGTACTGTGTGTAGAGATGATTACCTTAAGCATGATTCGGTTATCAAATTCATGGAGAACAGCAGCACTAAGCATTTCTTATTCGATGGTTTCCATTGGGATTTAGAAGAGTTCATTACCTTTGAGAAAATGGTACGTGAAAGGTCTGTTTTAAGATATATGATAGAATTTATACGTTATACACCGTAATATATCGCAATAATATGATTAATATGCTTATGTGTGCACAGACTGGAATAATTCCCGAGTTCATTTTGTTCTTAGACTGTCCTGAAGAAGTTTTGCTTAATCGGATTATGGAAAAGGTATTACTTGGATTAATGAGATTTAGAGTGATTTTTAACTTGTGGATGTTTTATAGAATGGGGGAGAGATATTGAAGTCATTAAACATTTTTACAGAGAAATCTCCCCAGTAATGGATAGTTACGAAGACAAAGGCCTTCTGAGAAAGGTATACTTATATTTTCACATTATATTATATATTATATATATATATTATTATATTATATATATATATATATATATATGCACGCATATTTACACACACACATTATTTAGCAACTTTTCGATCACAGGTCAATGCATCAAGGCCAATAGATGACGTTTTCAAAGCAATCAAGAACCTCTTTTTCTCCGTTTGTCCAGGTACCGTCTCTCTCTCTCTCTCTCACACACACACACACACACACACACTTACGCGCGCACACACAGTGTTTACATTTATTGAAATTGTTTACTTAAATTATGGGTGCTTATTCAAGGATGAACTTCTTGACTTGTCGCGCAAGCTCTTGCAAGCCATTGATAACGGAGACTATGCGACATACGAGAAACTTTGTGACCAAGGATTGACAGCATATGAACCAGAATCTCAAGGCAAGCAATACAAAATCCATGTACATATACATACAGATCTCTCTCATGCGATAACGTGGACTATCCAGGTCAATTGCTAGAAGGTTTACCATTTCACAAGTTCTTTTGACATGAGACAATCTGGAGGTTTCATACAACGAGTCTCAACTATAGCAGCTCCAAAGGTGAATGTGATCTCTGAGGATACTGCCGTGGTAACATATACAAGACTCATGCAAGGAATTGGCACCCCATTGGCCGGCTACACAGACTCTTACAATGAGACCCGTGTCTGGAAGCGTACTACCCTAGGTAAATTACACACACACACACGATAAATATGCGTGTGTGTGTGTGTGTGTCTATATATATATATATATATTATATTTGTAGGGCGAGGGAATGGGAATGGAAGAATGTTCATTTTCATCGATCTAAAGGACCCACAAATCCTGAGTTTTACAACGTAGTAAAAACTTCATAGCAAGGTATTGATGAGATTAAAGGACACAGTACGATTGGAAACTTTAATCCTGTCTTGATTGCGTTGTGCACACTAATATACTTCTAGAGAAGTTTGTTATAGTAACATATATCTCTCTCTAGTTCTGCATATGTGTGTGTATGTATGTATGTACTCTCTCTACTGTAGCTTATTTTAACATGGGTAACCAGTGGAGAATATACCTATACTATTCCTTACTTTGACTGCTTTTCTAAACAGTTTAGGAATAGCACACACAGACGTATGTAAAACGCACACATACACAAGTGTGTGTATGTACTGTGTGTTTGTTTCTTGTATTGTAAACACGTCAAACTCGTTGCAAGGTTACGTCTGAAACATGAAATGACGTATCATCCAAAATGTACTTTGTATACATTCTTACCGTCTACGTGCATTGTGTGTGCGTGTGCAGGACCAACATGCTTTTGGCCAAGTATGGCCTTCTCCAAGAACTGCATAGCTATGAAGCTTTCTCCATTATCCACGTATCCCAAAATGAATGAATGGTCCCTTTGCTGCTCCACGTTAATATCATCCAGTAGACATAAGACTGCAGATTTCATGCTCCCTAGCATTCAGCAGCATGGTTGCCAGATTTGAACCCTGGCTGCAGACATGAGCAGCCTCACAGAAGGTTTAGGGTCACCTTGAAAGGACTTGCGTAGATGGTTGGGTTTTACAATGGTTTAGGGCTTAGAGGGAAAGTTCTTGATGATACGGCGGTTCCTCCACGATCTGAGGTCTTCGGTGGGCAATCAGTTGCGGCACGGTGAGGAAAGCAGGATTGCCTGATGATGGAGGCAAACAGAGAAGGTTTCGCCTCCTTGTGTCCCTCAAGGAGTGTATCAACACCCGCGATCTCAATCGGGGCAAATCCATTCATGAATCCGCTACACAAACAGGTATGTTTGCGTCTACATGTTCAATGCTATCTGACACAAAGTAGTGTGAAGAATGGAATAAATTGTATCACTTACGAAAATACATTTGTATATATTAGCTACCCCACGATATCGATGTCCAGTGACTTCTTGCTTGTACAGAAAAAATGCATTGAAATGTTAGTTATAGATACATTGTGCTTGTCTGTTTGGTGTTTTGTGCGTTTGTGTATGTGTCTGATATCTATAACACAGATATAATTTGCTAGCAGGAGATGCATCCAACATGTTTCGTCGCATCGAGCCTCATTGATATGTATGCAAAATGTGGAAGCATCGAAAATGCACGCAAAGTCTTTGATTTGATGCCGGAGCGGGACGTTGTATCATGGAATTCAATGCTCTTTGCATATGCGGACAGTGGACAGCCTGAGACCGTGCTTGAGCTGTTTGATGCAATGAGTTCTCCCCCAAGCTCTCGCAGTTTTGTAGCCGCTTTCAAGGCATGTACACTTCTTGCACTAAAAGAATCCCCTCGTAAGCTGAACGGTGAGTTCGTGAAGCAGGACACTCTCTACCTTGGTAAGTTGTGTGTGTGTGTGCGTGGAGAGAGAGGGAGAGAGAGAGTCTTTTTCTTACCTTTTATCAATTAATACGCCTTCATTAACAGGTAACAAGCTGCTCAGCCAGGCTAAAAGTGCAGGGTACGATACTGTGGACTTTGTATCGAACGCACTCATTGACATGTATTCAAGTTGCGGGAGCTTAGCAGATGCTCATAGGATATTCTGTCAAATGTCAATGCCGAACACCGTATCATGGAACACAATGATCATGGGACATATAGATAACGGACATCCTGAAGCAGGATTGAGAACATTCCGTCAGATGCTGCACACTGGAAGCTCTATTCCTAATTCACGCAGCTTTGTAGCTGCAATCAAGGTACGTTAATGATTGCGTAGAGCACATATGTGTATGCACACAATAGAAGATGTTTAATATTATGAAAACAGAAATGAATCTTGTTAATTAATCATGTTCACGCTGCAATCAAGGCTTGCACAGCACTTGCAACAAAGACGAGGCTATTAGACAAGGTGCCAGTGGAAGGCGTATAATCAAGAAGAAAATCCGGCTAGAAACTGGTATGTAATGAGGACTTTATTCATTATTATATCTGACGTGTGTGTGTGTGTGTGTGTGTGTGTGTGTGTGTGTGTGTGTTCGTTTTATATGAAGTGAATGTAACACTTGCTTTTCAAGGCAGAAGTATTCATGCTGCGGCTGTATCTTTAGGTTTCGATTCAGATAGATACGTGGTTAACTGTTTGATTGATATGTACTCAAGGTGCGGAAGCTTAGAGAACGCTCGAGCCGTCTTCCACAATATGAAACCTCACTGTCGAAATGGTACATAGTATGAGTAACTCTTACTGTATGCATGACAGTATTAAGATGCCATAAGAATTTCATATTGTATATGTATATCAAGCTGTGCAGAGATTCATTAAGATGTTTTACAGTTTTCATGGACATCATTAATGCACGCTTGTTTGGAGAATGGGGAACCGGAGTCAGCATTGTACATGTACTCAGGCATGCGTGCCGAAGTTGGCTTGCCTGATGCACCGGCGTTTGTTGCGGCACTTAAGGCATGTGGGATGGTTGTGGCTCTGGAAAAGGGCCGACAAATCCATGAGGATACACGTAGCTGTGGCCTTGAAGGTAATACTCTCCATATACATCATCAACTCAAAACACATACTTAGAGCACACACACACACACTATCTCTCTCCTTCTGTCTCTCTCTTTCTCTCTCTCTCTCTCACACACACACACACATTTTTACTTTGTACTTCTTCGAAGGTGTTCCTAACGTCGCAAACTCCCTGGTGGATTTCTACGGAAGGTGTGGGAGCATGAAAGAAGCAAGGGATGCATTTGACCATGTCAAAAACAAAGACATTGTTACGTGGACCTCTCTCATGTCAGGGTACAGCCGGCACCAGGGAAGCACCAGTGAAGTGTTCGAGCTCTTTGACAGCATGTGTGATAGTGGTGTGAAACCAGACGGGATTGCATTCGTGTGTGTGCTTACAGCATGCAGTCACGCAGGGCTTGTTGAGAAGGGAAACCACTTCTTTACAAAAATGCCTTCATATGGCATCACTCCGGAGATCGAACACTATCACTGTATAGTGGACTTGCTGGGAAGAGCCAACCGGATCGAGGAAGCAGTTTCTGTGGTAGAAAGGATGCCATTCGCGCCAAACCAGATCACGTGGACAACGATACTGGGGCATGTCGGAAGTGGAGGAATGCAACTCTAGGGAGACGTGTGTTTGATGCACTTGTCAAGCTTCAAGGAGATGAAGGGCACATTACAGCTTATGCATATGTTCTCATGCAGAACATATATGGGAGCGTGGGTATGTTTGAGGAGCAGTCAAGACTTGAAACTGTGAGGAGGGATCTCTGGATGTGGAAACAACCAGGAGAAAGCTGGTGGAGTGATGAGCATGGGGTTGTGCATAAGTTCATAGCTGGGGATAATAAACATCCCCAAGTACAGGAAATACAAGAGAGGCTGAAAGAGGTAATGGCTGAAATGAAGGAAGCTGGGTATGTTAACCTGTCTGACGAGGAGAGGCATAGCGAGAGATTAGCTATTGGATGTGCACTTTTGAACACAAAGCCCGGGGAGATGATCAGGATTTCGAAGAATCTGAGGATGTGTGAGGATTGCCACAGAGCAACTGCAGTGCTTTCTAAGCTTGAAGGGCGGCGTATTGTCTGCCGGGATTCCAGCCGGTTCCATGTTTTTGAAGATGGAGAGTGTAGCTGCGGAGACTTTGGTAGCTTTATAGCTAACATACAGAATATATGATGAAGGTGACCGGGCGTGCGTGCGTGTGTGTGTGAGAGAGAGAGAGAGAGACTTTAAGCTCGTCTGTATTGCAGTTTCAAGTTATAGGCAGTGGTGGTTTGCTATAGTTGAATATTTATTCAACACGCACGCACACGCACGGGTACGTTACAGATTAGCAAATGGTAAGAATCTCTTGGTTACAATACCATACTAAAGATTACAATATCCCATCATTAGGGGAGATGAAATTCAAATACGAATTTGTGAAGAGGGTGTCAATATGGTCACCTCATCTTCAAGAATCACTACAAACATTACTAACAACCATATAAGAAACCCGAGCAGGAACACAGTTTTAGAACTGTCCTCCACTGTATGTCCTCCCAAATTGCCAGTTTGGAGGTGCAACATTGTACGAAGTAACGGCTTTGCCATCGCTTCCGGTCACTCTGAAAGACAGTGCTTGTCCGCTGAGGTTGCTCATGTCCTGCCAGTTTTGTCCCCAGTTCCTCTGCATTTGCCTCCATCCCGTGTTCGAGCCCTTAATCTCGACACCAACTACATCCCCACTCCCACCCACATTCTCAATGAGCACCAGATTGAAATATGTGTGTCCATTTATTGTGAAGTGTATCCCTCCCTGTCTGTTACATGCAACTCTACACAAAACAACACAGAGCATGTTAACATTTATTTTCAAATTCTCCAGTTTGAGCTTTTCTTTCTGATGTTTACCTTCTGTACTGTAACTGCACATGCCCACTGGGGATGCTCGCTATCTGGCTGAACGCAGGCTGTGAGAGATCAAAGTGCTGCTTAGGAGGGTCACACCATCCTCCATTACTTCCAGACGGGCACAGGTTTGTAGCCGTGACAACCGTGGATGGACTTCCTGGGAGACATCCAGAGCCACCGGAGCACCTTATTTCGAAGCATGCACCACATATGTCACCGTTTTCGAACAGTGGCGTACTCAGTGCCGTGGTTATGTAACCATATCCAGCAGCTAACTGGTTTCCATATCCACATGCCCCGTCTATGAGAAGAAACGTTAGTTTCTATTGTATAACTGAGATATATAAGTACTTACTGTTTGTTCCTTGAGCATCACTCCCACCATAGTAAGTGGCATGAGCTCCATCTAGCCATCCTCCACCATACACTTGCTGCACTAGCAACATTGAAAGAATCACACTGGTTAAGCTCCTCATTTTCTTCAGATAGAAAACTGTTATTACAAGAGACTGAGAGGTGCTGAATGAGACTTGGCCGGTGGGGTGGGTGTTTATATACTCGCACCCCCGGGCAGTTAACGGGTTTAAGAGGTCATTAAGTATTGGATTTGGTGGGAGAATACGTTGAATGTCTTGCACATGGGTGCATACCTTATCGTCAATCAGTAACATGCATTTTCAAATCCAAAAACGGCACCCATGTGTTATAAAGTAAGCAACTGGGCCTACTTGAGGTTGAACTAATATATAAAATCTTGTTTGTTTAATACATGTGAGGGAACTATACCATCCATGTGCCGGGAATTGGGCATGTGATCCTCTACCGTGTTTAATTTGAATATATTTCTTAGGCGTTTCTTTTGTCTGAGAGCTACTTTGAACTGCTACATTCAGATCAGTTGAGTATGTCAATTGTACAAAAGACACGTTCATTACCAAACAAAAACAGAAACAACAACCATTACATAGCTTTGCTTAAACCGGTGTATAACGCTTGTTCTAGAAGTATAATACTATATAGAGGTGACATTAACCCTTTGTCAGAAATTTCGTGTGTATTTCTCTAGCAAATGCAGTGTACATAGAGGTTGGTGCGAGACAAAAACAAGTTGCAGTGTACCAACTAAAAGAGCGAAAAGTCCATGAGAGGCTAAGGAAATTCCATGCAGATAACTTTCGTATATTGTTTTTTCAGTGCGTAAGACATGTCCCCTTCCAAAAGAGTGCTACTCAGAGCCGCTGCAAAACCATGTGCATTGAAAACCGCTTAACTGCAACAAGAATGCATGCTTTTTACCAGTCCCCATTCTTACAGCATGTCTATTAATTGAGCTTTACATGTATGAATGGTATTAGCTGTGGGGCATACTTACTCCTGAATGCATACATATTGTTTTGCCAGTATTCTCTGTTAAAGTATCCACAAGCAGGACTATCCACAAGCAGAACTATCCGCAAGCAGGAACAATGTTTGACTGGTAGCTAGCACTTGGCCCACAAGGAAACAGGTTACCTTGAGCTTATCCAATATATGAGAAATTATATATATGTCAGCCATGTGCAATGAGTGAAGTAAAAAAGAGCGGGAAAAGGAACGTTGAATAGTGACCATCAACTATCAACTAACAACTGATTCTGGTACCAACCACAAGTGGTATCTAAACAAGAAGATTTGGGCACATGGTTTACACCATCCAATACTGTTTTCTACAACGTCATGTTTCATTAGTAGTTGTTTATATGCAAGTGGAACCAACCAAGATCTCCGCTATAAATTGGAACACCTCGTAAGCTGTCACTCACTTGTTCTCTCCTTTTCCATCTCAAGATGAAGCAAGCCATTGTTATCCTTTGCACAGTGCTGCTTACTCTCCACCGAGCTCGAGGAGACGATGGATGGATCGACGGAGCACATGCAACTTATTACGGAGGGAGTGATGCATCAGGAACCAACAGTAAGATGCTGCTAAACCTCTTAAACATTCTGTAACTAACGTGTTTAACAGATGGAGCTTGTGGATATGGAAACCAGCTGGCTGCGGGCTATGGTTACATAACCACGGCACTCAGCACGCCACTGTTTGAGAATGGAGATATATGTGGGGCTTGTTACGAGATCAGATGTACAGGTGGGAGTGGCTGCTTGCCTGGAAATCCATCAACTATGGTCACAGCCACGAATCTCTGTCCGCCTGGCAGCAATGGTGGCTGGTGTGATCCTCCAAAGGCACACTTTGACTTGTCTCAGCCTGCATTCAGCCAGATTGCAAGCATTTCCAATGGTCACGTCGAGCTCCAGTACAGAAGGTATGTATATACATGTTTGGCAAACACAAGTAGTAATCTGGTTTATGAATTGCAGAGTGGCTTGCCAGAGACAAGGAGGGATTCACTTCACAATCAACGGACACACGTATTTCAATCTGGTGCTGATTGAGAATGTGGGTGGGAGCGGAGATGTTTGTTGGTGTGGATATCAAGGGATCAAACACCGGATGGATGCCAATGGAGAGGAATTGGGGACAGAACTGGCAGATTGGAGGCAATCTTGGCGGTCAATCACTCTCATTCAAAGTCACTGGCAGTGACGGTCAGTCCGTGGTTTCGTACAACGTTGCACCGGAGGACTGGCAATTTGGAAGAACGTACAGTGGAGGTCAGTTCTGAAGAATTCATTATATAGTGGTGTATATATACGTAGGTGTAGACATTCTTTCCAAGAAGCCCAATTCGAAGAGGTGGTGTTTTTACACCCATTTGAAGGATGAGAAGAGAAAAATGTATATGTTCAAGAATATTCATTGAGTAGAATTTGTGATTCTTAGTATATGCTAGTAATATTCATATCTGCCTGAATACCTTATACTCAAATTACTGGTAAACATTTTACTGTTCAGGATATTTACTGGAAAGAAGTTGGAGTACCATTCAGGATAGTTTTCTTCCAAATTTATTACAAATAATATAAGGTAACCTACGTATTTACCGTAGTTACCATGGTAAATACGTAGGTTACCTTACACATTCTTTATTGACTCGGTCATAACACCTCGTGGGATTCATACAGTAAGATGCAACACTCTAACTAATGTGTTTTATGAAAAATAAATGGAGATTATGAATATGAAAATGTTTTACACTCACAAATCTCCATTTATTTTACATAAAATAGACAGTTATATACTCAAACTTAGCAATCTACATTGTTAAGTCTGAGCCTATTTTTTGAATAGAAAGAGTAAATGAAATTTAAACAAGCATTTGAAATTGTTAGTTCTAATAAATGACATAGTTATTAAATTTAATTATTAATTTACTAGGTAAATATAATTAATTATTTTATTAAATAAATAACATGATTTACTAAGAGCTATATAGTTAGTATTTTTTAGTCTAGGAGATAGATCTGTGATGTATTCAATAAAATGTGTACATTATCAATGTTATGGACGTAGATGGTTATACATCTACATAACCAACTACACGTATATAGACGTATAACATTATATATATATATATATATATATATATATATATATATATTTTAAGATTTGATATATATTCATATTACATGTTTCTCAGCTTTTACCCCCTCTTATGTACTGTAGCACGTAGAGAGTTTGGACTTTGGTTGACTGTCAGTCAATACAATAGAAGTCCGCAGTTGAATGCTCGAACCATTGAGAGGTAAATTAAACTTGAGCATATACGTGTGCATACATACATAACGTGCGTGCGCGTGCGCGTGTGGCTGGCATATGCTGAATACATAAACTTCGCTTGAAAAGATAGCTAACGAAAACTCAATTTGCTGGAATTTTATATATGCATGCTTTACGAGAGGAAAGGACGTGCTTAAGAAAATGCCATTTTGGATTATTTACATCTGACCTTTGTGTACTCTCCTCTCATGAAATGATGATGAAATGATTTTCTATAAACTTGATATATATATATATATATATATATATATATATATATATATATATATATATAAAAGATAACAAAACACTTCACAGAAACTTAAGTAAATATTTAATGTGTGCTTGTGCGTATGGTGTGCGTGCGTGCACTATATGCATATAAGTGGCAGAAACAAGAGACGAACGTGCAGAACTGACAATGCACCCTGAAACTGCCAAAACCTCAACTTGTAACATTGTAGGGCCTCGACAATGTTTGGCTGTTGGTTAACATATTAAAAGCTTGCCCTCCAATGACTCAACTATGTACACCACAATCTTGTGCTCCACAAAGGATACGACTTACCCTTATCCCTTTATAGCATATTATACATTATATATATATGGTCAGCCATGTGCAATGAGTGCAGCGGGAAAAAAGAAAGTTGAATAGGGACCATCAACTATCAACTAACACTACCTAATCAAGAGAGATTTACTGTTTTCTAAGTTTTTCTATCAAGATGTTGGGTATAAAGTGGGGGACTTGTTCCGAGTCTTCACCACACTCACTATTTCTCTACATTTCTACTGTACTCTCACAATGAAGCAAGCCATTGTCATCCTTTGCACAATGTTGCTTGCTCTCCACCGAGCTCGAGGAGACGATGGATGGATCGACGGAGCACATGCAACTTATTACGGAGGGAGTGATGCATCAGGAACCAACAGTAAGATGCTGCTAAACCTCTTAAACATTCCGTAACTAACGTGTTTAACAGATGGAGCTTGTGGATATGGAAACCAGCTGGCTGCGGGCTATGGTTACATAACCACGGCACTCAGCACGCCACTGTTTGAGAATGGAGATATATGTGGGGCGTGCTACGAGATCAGATGTACAGGTGGGAGTGGCTGCTTGCCTGGAAATCCATCAACTATGGTCACAGCCACAAATCTCTGTCCGCCTGGCAGCAATGGTGGCTGGTGTGATCCACCAAAGGAACACTTTGACTTGTCTCAGCCTGCGTTCAGCCAGATTGCAAGCATTCCCAATGGTCACGTCGAGCTCCAGTACAGAAGGTATGTATACACATGTTTTGCAGACACAAGTAGTAATCTGGTTTATGAATTGCAGAGTGGCTTGCCAGAGACAAGGAGGGATTCACTTCACAATCAACGGACACACGTATTTCAATCTGGTGCTGATTGAGAATGTGGGTGGGAGCGGAGATGTTGTTGGTGTGGATATCAAGGGATCGAACACCGGATGGATGGCAATGCAGAGGAATTGGGGACAGAACTGGCAGAACATGGACAACCTCAACGGACAAGCATTGTCTTTCAGAGTGACCGGAAGCGATGGTCAGTCCGTGGTTTCATACAACGTTGCACCGGAGGACTGCTGGCAATTTGGAAGAACGTACAGTGGAGGTCAGTTCTGAAGAATTCGAATTAAAAACTTAGTGTGTACAAATAGAGTCGTATACATTTTTTCAAAGAGGACCAAGGAAGAGGTGGTGTTTACTACACCCATTTCATGTGTTTAGTTGTTTATTCATTTAATTGATGGATTGTATCTTATGTCATATCAAATTGTTGCACCAAGACCTCTGTAGAAACAATATTGGACAAATCTCTTGTTCAAGTAGTATCTTATCAATAAAAGTGGTTGTAAAGGAATCCGTTAGTCCCTTTCCCGGCTCTTATTCTGTACTCATTGCGCATGGCTGACCATTATATGTATATATAGTATCTTAGTCGCTTCGTTTGGAGTACCACATTAGCCGAATATAGAGGAACTCCACAGCCTCTTTGAAAGGCAAATCTAATAAGTTGTACTTGCAGCTTTTATCGCACTTAGTTTGAAATTCAGCTGTACTGTACATGCTACAGTACATATTAATCTTAAATGATTCCAGATTCTATTTGTTTATTAAATGACATACATTATTAATCAACTTACATATTTATGTATATATACAAGAGTTTGACATCATAATATACCAAGAATCATTATTATAAATAAATAAAGTTGTTCAGTAGACTTACTACAGTAAATGATTCATGTTTTATAAAGAGAAAAAACTCTTTTGATAAAGGGAAAAATTCATACTCAATAGCATGATCGATTGGCAGCAGGCCACCGGAGCCGGCCACAACGGGACGGCTCCCCCAACACACTTTGAGGAAGCTGCTCCACGCCCCCCGGCATGCGGCGCCTTTTTGAATAATTTAAAAATTACATTATATTGATATTTTATCATTTCCTTTTATTCTTTAAGCATTTCAAATAAAATTAAATAAATACTTATAAATTCTCTTATCTCAGTACTGACCATATTAAATAAAGTGGTTATTAATTTTGTCACTCATTTGCATAAGTTTGAGTATTTTGAAATAACATATGTTTTGTTGTAGTTTTAACCACTATTGTTATTTACTTTGGATATCGATTCTTAGTATTGTTGGTAGAGCAAGATTAAATTAAAACAAAACTTTGATTAAGAAAAATCAATGGTGTAGCTAATTTTAATTACTTTTCCTGAATATTAGCATAAGCCTAGTTTATATTCAAATTATTTTGTCTAGTCCCATATATAGACACGGTGACTTAAGTAGGTGCTAGAGGCTCGTGGGGTGTAAGAGGCCTATAGGAGTATTCTTTAAACCTTAGAGGATAACCCAAGTGGACTTTAAGTGTAAGAGGCCTATAGGAGTATTCTTAGAACCTTAGAGGATAACCTAAGTGGACTTTAGGATTTTGCAGATATGATCATGCCCTAAACCCACCAAGGATACGTGTCTCACACATACCTCCATGATAATATTAAGGCATCCTCATTTACCCTTGAGAAATCATCATCATCTGGAAGTACAACTTCTTTAGAGCAACAAGGGGTATCATGAACCATGACTAACCGCTAAGGGTTTAAATGGTCAAGTCATATGTTAGATATATGGCTAGTACTCAATAAAGACACGAGCATGTGTCGTAGGTGGACACGAGTGTTTTACTAAGCAAATTTCCTAAAGTTAGGTTTGAACAATCCCAAACACACGACCACGTGAATGTCTCTAAAAAAAGCTTTTTTAAAGAGTTTAGGTTGTTCAACCCTTAGACATGTTTACATCCCCAAGAAGCCAAGTGAGCTAATTAGAATACCCAGTTATGAGACTTAACCTCCCTTAAGCAGATGCACAAAGCTTAACATCCTAAAAAATTACAAAAAGTTAATCACAACCCATCAAACTTGGTGGACATATTTATTTTTGGTTCATATCCTAAGGATGAAGCATGTACATGCGCTGCATGATTTTGTTATTGTTAAAGTCATATTAATTCTCTTTTGAGTTTATCCATTTCTAATTAAAGAATTACATGTAAATTTGTGAATCCATAACAAAGATTACTAAGTAGCAAGCTATAATAAAATACAAAAGATGCCACTTGTTGAGAAGTAATCAAATTGTTAGGTCATTAGTAAGAGTGATCAAATTTAGAGATTAACTTGAAATAAGTTTTTTATTAAGAAAAATCAATGATGATTGGTGTTGATTACTTTTGTTAAATGTTATATATTAAAGAGCCTTAGATATAGTAGGAAATAAGCCTACTTAGGTATTTAATAATAATTTAGTTGGATGTTATTAAATATCTATATGAAACTCTTAACAAAGCTAATGCTTATTTTAAAAAACCCTCATTTCATTTTTGATACTTTAGTTAAATTCCTAAATGGTTCAAGTTCAACTAGGAATATCCCTAGGGTTGACCTAACCCCTTGGGAGTAGGGTTTAGCGGTAGGTAAGTTAAACTCACCATTTTCTAATATATTATGATTGACATTTGGTGCTAGCCCACTTCCGTGAATAGAAAAACAAAGGGGCAAGCTTTCATCACAATGTGTGGACGAACATGTCAAAGACTAAAAGATCTTTAATTTCTTTCTTCCTTGTTGGTACATGTTTAGCTTATGCCATTAAGGCTCACTACACTTTCTTAGTGTTTAGGTACTTAAGTCACAAGGGCGTAGATTCGCCAATAATAAAGGTTGGGCAACCCTTACAATCTAGGGAATTAATTAACATTTTTAGTTTGCTAACCCATTTGCATACCTAAAAGGTTTTGCTCAAGTACATGTTTGTTAATTTAAATGTTGAGGCATGTCTTCAGCCTCCTTCATGCCAAATTAGGAACGGCACTCACAACTAAGCATCTTGATTCACAATGTGAATATTATCTATGCCTTTATTTAACTATGAGCATAAATTATTGGTAAACGAGTTCATGACACATGTTCTTTTAACCAGTTGATAAAGTTCACATATAAGGGTTTTTGGGTTGGCATTTGGCAACCCTAGTTGCAAGGCTATGTACTTTGCGAGTATATTTGGTTCCCCATAAGGTTTCGGTATTCCCGTATAAGTGGCACTAAATGGACACTCTAACAAACACAGACCCCAAGGGTCATATCATGATTCAACATTGAGGGGTTGGTCACTTTGGCAGTACATGTGCTTGTGCTCAGATAAGGGTATTAAGCCTTGTCAACTACTAAGAAGGTAGGTCTTGTAACTTAATGAGATTTCTAGTTAATCACTTAGCTAAGGGTATTCATCCTTGGGTGTGTGTCAACATACATGGGGATTGAACAAACTAAGCTGCCTAGTTTAGTAAAACACTTGGGAGTTTATTTAATAAAGCTCACGTGTGTTTATGGCCACATTGTTGTCGTTGAATATCAACCCTAGGTTTAGGATATAATTTCGACCATAGGGATTATATGTGAATTAGGTTTCCCTCGTAACTCTTATGGGGTAATTCCTTTAGGTTTAAATGAGATGATGTAGACACACACATACACAATATATATAAACCTTTGCTGTACGTTCTTCTAATTATTAGTCAGTCAGAATTAGAACCAAGACCTCATCGTCATTGATAAAAAGGTGACTATTTATTTAAATATCTTTTTAAATATGATTAACCTACGGTGTTTTAGTTTATATTTATATGAACATAATCGCTCCAGACTAAGAAATATTAATTATTATAGCCCTTCACTAATAATACTAAGTAGACTGATTTATTAAAAACATTATTCGAATTTCTTGTACCTTTTGAATAAACACCATAAACAAACGTGACCCATTCGTTCGGGTTAGGTTCGATTCAAATTGAATATTTAAGAAGAGGTTTAACAGCGTTCCTGATGCATCACTCCCCCGTAATAAGTTGCATGATCTCCTTCATCGTCTCCTCGAACATATTAGTGAAGAGTAAACAACATTGTGCAAAGGATAACAATCCCATCCTTTGACAATACCCTAGAAATGTAGACAACTAGTGAGTGTGGTGAAGACTTCGACCACTTTATAGCCAACATCTTAATAGAACAACTTGCAGATAATAATAAACTACTAAACATTGTAGAAAACAATATTGGATGCTATAAATCATGCGGCAGTATTTTAACAATATAAGTAGTTGGTACTGCAGCTGTTAGTTGATAGTTGATGTCCCTATTCAACTTTCTTTTTCCCGCTCTTATTCTACACTCATTGCACATGGCTGACCATATATATAAATAAATAAATAATACATAACATCTTATAAAGGATATCACAGGGTATTTGTGAAGCATACAAGCACAGTGGTTTACATAGTTGAGGCCAAGGTTTTAATATGTTAGGTAACAGTCAATGTTACAAGTTAAGGTTTGGCAATTTGGGGTGCATTGTCAGTTCTGCACGTTGGTTTGTTGTCTCTAGTGCGTATTTGATACGCTCATCTATATATCCATAACTTTTCTATTGTGTACATTATAGATATACGTATATTAATCTTGTATACAGGGTGTTTTGACCGAGTTAATAAACAGTAAAATGTTTTCCAGTAATTTGAGTGCTTTGCTTCAAGCAACAGCAAGCATACCATACTAGCATATACTAAGAATCACATTTTAGTAATTGAATATTTTTAAATACATAAACCTATACAATTTGTGATTCTATTTCAAATGGGTGTAAACACCACCTCTTCAATCGATTTGGGCTTCTTGCACTACACCTAATGTATTATATACACCACTATATAATGAACTCTTCAGAACTGACCTCCACTGTACGTTCTTCCGAATTGCCAATCCTCCGGTGCAACGTTGTATGAAACCACGGACTGCCCGTCACTGCCAGTGACTTTAAAAGAGAGTGATTGACCGCCAAGATTGCCTCCAATCTGCCAGTTCTGTCCCCAATTCCTCTCCATTGGCATCCATCCGGTGTTCGATCCCTTGATATCCACACCAACAACATCTCCGCTCCCACCCACATTCTCAATCAGCACCAGATTGAAATACGTGTGTCCGTTTATAGTGAAGTGAATCCCTCCTTGTCTCTGGCAAGCGACTCTGCAATTCATAAACCAGATTACTACTTGTGTTTGCAAAACATGTATATACATACCTTCTGTACTGGAGCTCGACGTGACCATTGGGAATGCTTGCAATCTGGGTGAATGCAGGCTGAGACAAGTCAAAGTGTTCCTTTGGTGGATCACACCAGCCACCATTGCTGCCAGGCGGACAGAGATTCGTGGCTGTGACTATAGTCGATGGATTTCCAGGCAAGCAGCCACTCCCACCTGTACATCTGATCTCGTAACAAGCCCCACATATATCTCCATTCTCAAACAGTGGCGTGCTGAGTGCCGTGGTTATGTAACCATACCCCGCAGCCAGCTGGTTTCCATATCCACAAGCTCCATCTGTTAAACACGTTAGTTACAGAATGTTTAAGAGGTTTAGCAGCATCTTACTGTTGGTTCCTGATGCATCACTCCCTCCGTAATAAGTTGCATGTGCTCCGTCGATCCATCCATCGTCTCCTCGAGCTCGGTGGAGAGTAAGCAACATTGTGCAAAGGATGACAATGGCTTGCTTCATTGTGGGACTACACTAGAAATGTAGAGAACTATTGAGTGTAGTGAAGACTTAGAACAAGTACCTCACTTTTATAGGTAGAACAACTTGGGATATTATAGAATACAATACTTGATGCTGTAAACCATGTGGGCTAAATCTCTTGATTAGGTAGTATTTTAACAATAAAACTGGAATCAGTTGTTAGTTGATAGTTGATGGTCCCTATTCAACTTTCTTTTTTTCCCGCTGCACTCGTTGCACATGGCTGACCATATATAGAACATATATAATATATACAAAAAGGGGTAAGGGTAAAGATTATACAAGCAAAGTGGTGTACATAGTTGAGTCATTGGAGGGCAAGCTTTTATGTGTTAACCAACAGCCAAACATTGTCGAGGCCCTACAATGTTACAAGTTGAGGTTTTGGCAGTTTCGGGGTGCATTGTCAGTTCTGCACGTTCGTCTCTTGTTTCTGCTCCAAATAATGTTGCATATATTGTGCATTCAGCATGTGCAACTTCTGGTCATGTCCAACCACACGCGCACGCGCACACACGTTATGTATCTATGCACACGTATATGTTCCTAAAGTATATATATATGTGCGTGCATGTGGGTGTGTGTGCATCATAAACATTGTACTATATATGTGTTATAAGGACGAGCCTTCATTGTTCAAAATGGGTTTAGGCTTCAAATTAGTTACTAAGGCAAAAACTATGCTTGTTTATCTTCCTCCTCGACGGTTTTCAGCAGGCATGTCTTGTTAAGATCCTAAAACAGAAATCACACAGCAAAGTTTGTGTGTGTGGGTGTTACGTGTGTGTGTATGCGTACCTATTCTAAGACAGGTTTGTAGCATATCTGCTATGTCCTTCCAATTTGTCTTTGGTATCATGGCTGCAATGCTGGATTGACCACGACTTACGGCTTGATCTGTAGACGTGTCTTGGCTTAGAACTGCAAACAGAAGCCTTAATTTCCCAGGAGAGTCCATCTCGTACACGGCTTCAAATGCCTGCAAACATAATACAAAAACCGCTTTTAAACACACACAGGGTACTAGATGTTACCTCATGCAATCGTGTATAGGCAGTCTTGAGATCCTCAAGATGATTGTTTTTTAAGACCATTACGAATAATCCACTTTCTTTCAGAAGAGTCTTTGACTTGATCAGAAATTGTAATTCGAGAAACTCAGGAGCAATCCTGTATATAAGATATAACTAAACTCATAATAATATAATATGTGTATATGTTTCAGCGAGGTTCATACATATACCAATCAGTAAACACTAATAAGTCATACCTGTCACCAGAAAATACGTCGACCACAATAGCATCGTATTTATCTTGACACTCCCCTACGAAGTTCACACCATCTTCAATAGTGCACTGTAAAAAGGACTGTTTGTTAGCCTCTGTTACAACACACGTAGTAATTGCTTACCTGCATGGTGTCGTCTTCTATGAAACCAAAGTGGCTTTTTGCTATGTCTAAAACTGCTGGGTCTATCTCCACTGCATGAACTCTCATCTTCAGGACAACGTGAAGAAATGATGCTAACAGACCACCTCCAAGCCCAATTAGAAGGACAGACTGCAAGGTACCTTTCAAATATAATATACAGACACACACATGTTCGTATGTACATATATTTATTGTGTGTATGTGTGTTAATAAATGACTTGCCTTATTTGACCATGGTGGCTGAAGAAATGCCATCAGTGCTGCTATTATTCTCTTCTGGCAGCCACTTGAAGCAAATTCAACTTTTGTACCTGCATTTCCACTATCAATGATCTGCGTGTGTGTGTGTGCGTATGTGTGTGCGCGTGGATATACGTGAATAACAATATTTTAATAAGTATTCGCACGCACACACGCACGGATCTTTATCTAAAACTTCTATACTTACGTTTATCCTCTTGCTGGATTAAAGCTTCAGATTGATGAATCTTCTTGTTCTGAAACTCTAAATACCGGCGAAATAGGCCTTCCTCAGGTTTCGTATCTCTGACAGTAATCTTGCCATATATATTCGAAGTGAACTCGGTAACGTGCTATAAAAACAAATACTTAGAGCATTCCACTATAAGTATACTAATGAACTTATAAATGGAAACTACCTGTGGGTCCTCCATTAATTCTGTGTTGCTGAGGAAAAGAATCCTTGCGGTCAGATAAAATACATCGTGCGTGTCCACGCACACACGCACACACACACACGACAGTGAGTGTGTGTGTTATGCATGTATAGTATATATACATGTATTGAACATACCTAGCCCGAGACAAGTTACTTAGAGTGCTAAGAATATCGTCCCAATTTGAGCTTGGAATCATGGAGTTAACTGTGGATAGACCATGATTTCTAATGCCATCTCTAGATGTGTTTGGTTTCAGAACTGCAAACACAATCTTACTCCCCGTAGATTGCATCTCGTACACGGTTTCAAATGCCTGTAAGCATAATATCCATGATCTCTCTCTCTCTCATGTGTATCTACGCATATGTATCTTGTAAACAATAGTTACCTCACGGAGTCGTGTGGTGGCAGTTTGGAGATTCTGAAGATGCTTGCTCTCCATATTCATTATAAACAATCCATTCCCTTTCAGAAGATTTTTTGACTTGTTGAAGAAGTCTAACTCATAAAACACAGGAGGAACCCTGTATACAAGATGTATAGACATAATGTACATCATAGAAATATGTGTATACGTACGTGTATAATATATGTTTGTCCGAGTGTGTCACTAACCTGTCCACGTCGACCACGATAGCATCATATTTCTCTTCACACTCTCCTACGAATTTCACACCATCTTCAATTAGTGCACTGCAAAAGATCTCTTTATTAACCTCTTATGTTTTTCACACGCGCGCGCGCACATGTAATACAAAGCTTACCTGCATGCTGTCGTCTTCTTTGAAATCAAAGCGGTCTTTTGCTGCTTGTAGAACTACTGGGTCTATCTCCACTACACGAACTTTCATCCTCAGGACGATGTGAAGAAATGATGCTAACAGACCACCTCCAAGCCCAATTAGAAGCACATACTGCATTATGATAAAGATATAAATAAATAAAAAAATAAAAAAATATATTTGATTTGTGTGTGTGTGTGTGTGTGTGTTTTGATGGGTCAGACTTGCCTTATCTGACCATGGTGGCTCAAGACATGCCATGAGTTGCTGCTATTATTCCCTTTGGTAGGGGATTCTACCCATTCAAGTATTATTTCTGCATTTCTACTATCAGTATATACACATGCATGGTGTATATGTATATACATGAATACCGTGAGACAGGCACGAACACACTATATACTTACTTTTAAATCCATTCGTCTCTACGACCAAAACTTCAGATTGATAAATGCTCCTGTTGTTTTCGAACTCCATCACCCGGATAAATTGATCTTTCATAAGTTCCCTTTCTTTGACAATAACCATGCCACATATATTGGAAATGTACGCGCCAACTCTCTACAATAACAAACATGTGACTAGTATATTAACGAGCGTGTAAAGAGAAAAACTACGTAAGAATCCTCCTCAGATTCCCCCGTAGATGGTTGCGTATCGCTGGTCCTGGAAATACATCATAAACACCACACACACACACATACAAGACTTATGTGGAAACTCACGACACAGGAGTTTCGTCACTTGGCGCTTGAACCGGTTGTCTAGCTTGTTGTTCTCGTCTCTCTGTACATACAGTGGCGTTAATATATTGATGATAATTAGCGTATGCTAACTAATTACCCGGAGATGAAACCACTGATCCAGACGCTTCGCTGCAGAACAAATATCAAATACAGATGACTGTATAAGATTACTTGTGTGTGTGTGTGTGTGTGTGTAAAAGTCACCCTTGATATTCTGGAAATTGGTGGGCTTCAGATCCCGGAAGTCGAGTTTGCACTCCAAGCCTTGAACGTTCAATGTAGCCTTGTACAGTATTCTGTGTAATATCCAAGTATAGCAGATGTTTAGAACGCATGTGTGGGTGTGTGTAGAGCACAAAACCTGAGGTGCGTGCGGCCTATTCAGACTGTACCGTGCTCTTTCGTAAAACTGTAATTGAAAAATTTTAATTAATTTTCTGGAGTTACATCTTATTCTTTCATACATACAAACATACATAAACAATTGATTCATTTATGAATAAACATGACACTTACAGCTCTTAAATGTCTCATGTCCTGCGTTAATTGGGCATTCGCCTGCTTCAGAGTTTCTATCTTCTCATGCAGCTCAGAACAGTAGTCGAAATATATCTCGTGCTCCAGCAGAACCGAAGAACGATACTGCTAAAATCATTGGTACACGTATGTATGTTGCGTGAGTGTGTCTGTCTGTGTGTGTCCAAGTATACAAGGACTGTACGCTCGCGAAACGCAGGCCATCTTATTCTATTTTATATACTGTAGTGTGTGTGTGAGGGCCATCTTATTCTATTCTATTCTGTAGTGTGTGTGTGTGTGTGATGGCCATCTTATCTGTAGTTTGTGTGTGTGAGGGCCATCTTATTCGATTCTATTCTGTACTGTGTGTGTGTGAGGGCCATCTTATTCTATTCTATTCTGTAGTGTGTGTGCGTGTGTGTGTGTGTGATGGCCAACTTATTCTATTATATTCTGTAGTGTGTGTGTGCGTGTGAGTGCCATTCTATTCTATAGTGTTGTGTGTGAGGACCATCTTATTCTATTCTATTCTATTCTATTCTGTAGTATGTGTGTGTGTAAAACCATGTGGGCATTTACAACTACGACTTGGGTGCATGCATTTGTGTAGGTTCACCATCTCATATTATGTCGTATATGACTTTGTGTGTGTGTGCATCTAAAGAAACTTGCGCTTGCACAGATCGTATGCTCGCCGACTTTGTGTGTTTGTGTGTGCGTGTGCGCGTGTGTGTGCGCCATATGGACAGCGTTTGCAGCGCCTATATACATATGTGTGTGTGATGATGAAAAGATTGCAATCTCACCATACTGAGATCCTCTTCATTCGCCTGCATTCTCCGCGCTTGATCCGCCTAAACCCTAGAAATATGCCCTTAACGATAAAACAAAACCTTTTCCCTTTAAGTATATGAAAGTTAACTTTATACTAAAGGAAATTTAACCTTACACTAAATGTGCTTACAGATACGGAATATACTTCGTATTAGCTAAGTACATCACCCAGACGAGGAATAGTTCAATTCAATCCTCCATAGAAACGCTCCAATTGCATACTCACGTTTATCACGAAGACTTCCGATACACGAAGCGGACAGACCGTACTCCTCAAACAGCCGGTCCAGCTGCCACTCC
This sequence comes from Selaginella tamariscina, assembly GCA_003024785.1. Lineage (NCBI taxonomy): Eukaryota > Viridiplantae > Streptophyta > Lycopodiopsida > Selaginellales > Selaginellaceae > Selaginella > Selaginella tamariscina. The sequence continues at coordinate 1,026,714 of PUQB01000002.1, read as the reverse complement.
GGCATGGTTTCATAATCAGACTTGGTATACCTGGGATAATGCAGCGGCATCTGGAACACATACGGGACGGGATTCTTGACTACAGCAGAATACGGACACTTGGGAACGGCGGAGGCAACACTGGAGGTGACCGCAGCCATCTCTAAGTAGACCGGCTTGTGTTCGGATGAGAAATGTAGATTGCCGGACTCAAAAGACTTGTCGGACAATGGGAATCCGAGAAGCCGAGGAGAGCCCCGGTACTAATTTCTTCTATGCAAACGTGCATCACCTCGGAGGTATTTATATACTTCTCTGTAGAATCAAACCTCGTGTGGCGCGATCTTATACGATTTCCTCCGATTAAGTTTTGCGTTGGATCGGACACGTGTCATCCGGCTTTACGGATTGCTGACACGTTTGTGCCGGAAGTTCCATGTGAATCCAAAGGTTGGTTGTTCTGCGGTTGATCTTATCCACGAGGAGTATATCCGAGCCTCTCGTTTTTTCCTTCTTTAAAGCCTTATCCAGAGTCAGTTATGTCTACTGTATCAGATTTTCATACAGTATTATACTGTGAACATCCTTAAACTACTTCTAAACCAGTTTACACCACCATATGAAAGAACACACGAACATTGTGATATTATGGAAGGTTCCAATGACGTGACATGGATTCCCGATTGATGAATGCGTTCTTCAATCAACATAAGAGAACAAGGAATGTATACACGTCTGGCCGTCATAATTCCCAATTCCTAGCGTAACCTCCATCATGCGTGCTGCAATGTACCCGGAATCTTTCCTGGAATATTCAACCGATTTAAATACGTTGAGCCCCCATGTACACCTGCACATTGGGTTCGCAATGTCTGACTCCAGTGTGTTCCAGCCAATGGTTCTCACTAGATCACTCTCTGCAAAGATGAAGCAGATTATATATGGGAGTCCCAAAGCACTCACTGCAAGCAGAGAGCCAGAATCCAAATGCCCGTACTCGGCAATTGCAATTCATAATCCTTCCGTACCTTACGAGTTCCGGATGCCCGTGCACTATCCGAGATATACAAAGGAGGAGTACGAGTCCATGCCAGAGTGGCAGCTAGATAGACTTCTTGAGGAGTATGGCCTCCCTGCGCGTAGTATGGGCTGCCTCGAAGCGAAGCGTCAGTATGCTATTGGAGCCTTCATTTGGACAAGCTCAACTTAACTATCTCTGGATAATAATACTGCTATATGATAGTATAAGCATGGCTTGATTACATTGATACATGCATAAACAGTTTTAACTCCAAGTGCGTGCGTGTGTGCGTGTGAGTAATCAATGTCATTTCCTCCTTTGACAGAGTTCTTTACAAATTACATAGTATACAGTCTTGAATACCCTATGGTTACAGTATTAAGATAGTAATTAACACATTTTTTAATTAAATTAAATTAAATGTTGTTTATTATGATAGAATATAATCTTAACTGTATGGTTATAGTGTTAGAATAGTAATTAATATATTTCTTGATTAAATTTAATTAAAAATTCTCATTATGGTAAAACACGTACGATGAATAAGACACACCAAATAAGATATTAAATACATATCTAACCAATAACACACAACATGAAAATACACAATCCGTGTTTTAAAATACAAAACAAACCCGTCTTTTTAGTAATAATTAATAGATATGTTGCAGTAAGAATAAAATTATAAAATTACACTTTTAAATAAAACAATGGAATATTTATAAGTAAATTCATCATTAAAATATATTAAAATTATTAAATAAATAAAAAAACAAAATATTATATACTCTTTAATACATAATTTTTTGAATTAATATCGAAACAATACAAATACTGTTTTAGTATCTAAATTTTTATTTCTATTCGTCTATATGCTTTATTTTCGACTGCATATCCTTGGCATATACTCCATCATAATGTAACACCATTCAAACTTGTTGGTATCAAATTCAGAATACGAATGAGGTGCCAAGCGTGGTTTTTATGTTAATTTAATAGGCAGTTTTTCTCTAGGTTATGAAAGGTTTAGGGTTCTTGGCGGAGGAATGGCGTCTTTCGTGGGAGGAGCGATCACCTTCTCCACGATCGCTTGCGGGTGCGCATTGGATTCATCTTCCACACACAGCAATCTATCATCGGCTTTCACAGATCTCTCGCTGCGAATCAGCAAGCATTGCGCTTGGAGAAGCATCGGATTGCAAGCAGGTTCTAGACTCCCGCCCAGGTATGTGCTATTTCAGAAGAGAACGGATCGGATAAGGAGTGTGCCGGTCTCTGCTTCGGCTTGCATTGCCCCTGAGACACCACAATACGATAATCTACTGGTACACCGGTTCTTGCCATTGAGCAGAACATTTCCGAGGATTTTCCCGTTTCTCAAGCCGCAAATCCCTCAAATTGTGACGGCCTGGGCATGTGCAGCTGTCTCTGTTGCTGCTCTCTATGCATTTGTCCCCCAAGTTGCGCGATTATCCAGTCTTCTGGTAGCGGGGGATCTGAACAGAGTCCGGAAAAATGCAGTGCTGGCTATTTTTCTTATCGGGTTGAGGTCGGTGGCACAGTACTGGCAACAAGCTTTGTTGTGGGAGGTTGCATTGGGTGTGACTTGCAAGCTGAGATCGCATGTTTATGACTCGGTTCTGAGGAGGGAGATGAGCTACTTTGAGGGGCCGAATGGGGCTGCTAAAGGTGATATTGCATACAGGATCACTGCGGAAGCTGATACTGCTGGAGAGACGATTTATGCACTTCTAAACGTAAGTGAACTCTAGGAAACACATAAAAACACATGAAAACTATGGATATGGTATTATGATGTTGATTCAGTATAATGCACACACACGTTTGCAAACATATGTTTACAAGCACAAAGTAACTAGAGTTTTTTTTGCTCAGATGGTTGTGCCTTGCTTTTTGCAACTGGCAGCTATGGGTGGCCGCATGTTGACGCTAAGCCCTGTCCTTTCTTTTGCCACTGTTTCTGTAAGTACATACGCATGCACACACACAGAGAGACACACGCTCATTTTTGTTATCTTTGTAGGTGATACCGTGCATGTCGGTTATTATTGCCATTCTCGGAGAACAGCTTCGAGCTTTATCAAAGAATGCCCACAATAGTATAGCAAGACTATCAGCATACGTAAACGAGGTGTGTATATGCTATTGTACAGAGAGTGCGACGGGGTATACATCGGCTGTTTTCTGTATTTATATATGTTTCATCTTTTGTTTTCGCACACACACACGCAACACACCGCACAATGTAATGTGTATTTATGCACGCAGGTGCTTCCATCAATGATGACAGTAAAAGCTTGTGCAGCAGAACCTTATGAAGAGAAGCGTTTTATGAAACTTGCAATGGCTGATCTCCAGGCTCATCTTGCAAAGAAGAAGATGAAGGCTTTGATACCAGAGGTAATCACAGCAGTTTATGCAGCAACTGGGGTGGTTCTCTTTGCACTTGGAACCTGGGCAATCTCGAAAGGAAATTTTGACGGAACTGGCATGGTTTCCTTTATAACATCTCTCGTTCTGTTAATAGAACCTATCCAGGTAAAGTTTCCATCCTTATATTTTATATATTTGTGTGCTGTATTAATTAAGAACCTTCCTCCATAAGTTCTCACTGTCTATATGGCATATTATAGCACATAGTACATGTGTATATGTTATATTTATAGTGTTTTCTACAGCATAACTGCTGAAGTGTATATATATATATATATATATATATATATATATATATATTATAAGTGTGTGTGTGTGTGTGTGTGTATAGTGTTATGTTAATTAACTTGTAATATTGCAGCAAATTGGAAAAGCATACAATGAAATGAAGCAAGGAGAACCAGCAGTTGATCGTTTATTTGACTTGACTTCTACGGTGCAAAAGGCATGAACACGTTCTCAAAGCTTGTTTTGTGTGTATGTTGTGTTTGTGTACACTTGGTGACAGAAAATAATATATATTATACGGATACAACATGCCAGATTCTCCGTGTGTGTGTGTGGTAATAACCTCCTCTCTTACAGGTTCCGCAGGAAGATGAACGCTTGCCGTTGACTAACGTGGCTGGAGACGTTACCTTCATAGATGTGACATTCAGATACGGGGAGAATTCACCGAGGGTATTACAGAACATAAATTTACATGTTGCTGCTGGAGAGACCGTTGCACTAGTTGGACCATCAGGTGGTGGCAAAACTACACTCGCAAAACTTCTTTTGCGACTATATGAACCCACTCAAGGTACGAACCGAAAGTTCATTAGCTAGCTAGTTAATCCGCGTTATTAATATACTGATACCCACACACACACACACATACAACTTACAAGTGTAAAAATATAAAGTAGTTCACTTATATGCTTTACGCACAGGGAAAGTGTTAATTGACGATAAGGACATTAGTTCTGTTAGTTTGCAAAGCTTAAGACAGCAAGTCGCCATCGTCCCACAAGAAACAGTGAGTTTTGTGCGTGCGTGCGTGCGTACTTATTCTGATGCTTGTGTGAACAGGCGCTTTTTAGCGGGACTATCACAGAGAATATTGCATATGGTGTAATGCCCGAGGACATAGACATGAAGAGAGTGGAGCGAGCTGCTTCAAGAGCAAATGCAGACGAGTTTATAAGGAGATTGCCTAATGGTTATAACGCGAATTTAGGAGAGCGTGCATCCAGTTTAAGTGGTGGACAGCGTCAAAGGTACGTCCGACATACATACATACATGTGTTTTGTGTGTGTGTTCTCCATGCACACACACACACACAGATATGTATATATTATACTTATAGCGTATATGTACATACATGTATATATTGCACATGAGAAACATCAGCACACATATAATATAGTTTATGATGGTTATCAGACTAGCTATAGCAAGAGCAATATACCATGAGCCATCCATTTTGATCCTTGATGAAGCAACATCAGCACTGGATAACAAGTCTGAGAAGCTTGTGAGACTAGCACTGGAACAATTAATGATTGGTCGTACTGTAAGTTACAGTACTTCATACATATCTATTATGTGTTTATAGTTATTTATGTGATGCTGAGATAGATCTTTATCCAGGTTTTTATAATAGCGCACAGGTTGGAGACTGTACAGAAGGCAGACAGGATTCTCCTGCTAGACGGAGGAAAGCTGGTTGAAGAAGGAACGCATTCATCACTATTAGCTCAAGGAGGACACTATGCTTCTTTATTTAGTGCTGGAAAAGATGATTTTCGCCCACAGCTTACAGCAAAATAATTGATTCAAGGTACTCTCTCTCTCTCTCTCCTTCTGTGTGCTAATTGATGATCATTTTGTAATGATATATATACTCTTGCTGACAGATACATCATAGTTTGATAGTTTAACCACAGTTTTGCAGCTTTTAGGACTCTTGCAACGTTGTCAATTCGATCATGTTGCAGAACCAACCAATTGTTAAACCTGAAATATATGCATGTGCTCCGATGTACGTGCGCATATATATAATGACTTTACAACAGATGGGGAAGGTTATCACGTTGCTGCTTCTGAAGGTAACATGAAGATCTGATAGTTTTTACACTTAATTGCGAACGATAAATTAAAACGATTTTAATGACACACGCGCACACACATGGTGTGGTGTGTGTTTTATTTGCTATGCATTTACAATGCTTATAATCCAGTTGAGAGTTGCACGTTGAACATGTGAGATCCTGTTAAGTTATCTTATGCTTTTAACTGTTAATTAATATGTTTCACATAGAAATGCATGCCAATTGAGCAAATTAGCTTATTGCTTTCATGGAGCGGGGCATGAGCAGATGGGTAGTGCATGCCGTGCTCATTTTCACACAGATCACTTTTGGAATTACATATGTTCTTAACAAGGCGGCTCTTAACAATGGTGTCAATAAGATAGTCTTCTCGATCTACAGGGACCTTGTGGCTATTGCTTTCTTGGCACCCCTTGCTTTCTTCACTGAGAGGTACAATCACACACATAGGCACGCACTCTCACACACACGGGCACACTTGATTGGAACATGTTTTCAATAGAGGGAAGAGGACACGTGTGGATCTAAATGTTGGAACCATGGTGTTCCTTCTTGGCTTCTTGGGGTAAGCATCTATATTGAATAACAGTAAATTTTCTCTAATTTGCTCTCTAAACAGGGTGTTTGGTGCGCAGATACTGTTGTTAACAGGGCTGGCTTTGACTACCTCGGGCTTTGCATCTATCATGCAATGTGCTACTCCAGTGTATGCATTTCTTATTTCTATCATTTTCAGGTGAGCTGGAATTATATATACTGCGTATATATCATCTGATATTTGTTATCAGGCTGGAGAAGATTCGATATTCAAGGAAAGATGGGCAAGCCAAACTAGTTGGAGTTGCTTCCTGCTTAGCTGGAGCGTTTATTGCATCGATCTTCAAAAATGTTCGACCTGCTGGGCTTAACATGGAGTTTTCATCTTGGTACTTAGGTGCTCTCTGCCTCACTGCAAACAGCCTGTGTATGGCAACATATATAAATCTACAGGTATGTGGTCAGCTACGTGTGTATGTGTATGAATGTAGGCCAGCTATCGACATTTAATATGTATATATTTCTTATATATACAGGCTCCAGTGTTGAAGAGTTACCCTGCACCTTTTTCTTTAACGGCTCTATCATACACTTGTGGAGCAGCCTTTCTTGCACTTGTGGGAGGGTTTGCAGTGGATTCTTCAGAATGGAAAGTTACCAAGTTTATGGATGCTGTTGCATTTGTTTATGCGGTAACACACAAACTCTCTCTCTCTCTCTACATTCAATGTGTGTTTGATATTTTTATTGCTTATGCAGGGCCTTGTTTCATCAGGGCTGAACTTTGCTTTACAAACGTGGTGCGTACAGAAGGCTGGACCTTTTATAGCAATTGCTTACTTCCCACTCCAAGGGATTGTTTCTAGTTTGTTGTCATTCATTTTCCTGGGTGACTTCTTATCCATAGGCAGGTCAGAAAAAAACTCTCTCTCTCTCTCTTTCTCGCCATATGTGCATATACTAATCTGATATGCTGTCTTTTTGCAGTATTTTAGGTGGGTTACTCATTGTAGCTGGCCTGTATCTTGTAAGTTGGGGTCAACTGGAGCAGAAGAAGCTTGAGATTGAAGGTGAGCACGAACCCTTGTTAAGTTAGTGTCATTTATATTCTTATTCGAACTAAAAAATAAGTAATTACATTCTTTTAAACTAGTTTTCGCGCGCTTGAATTGTTGAAATACACAACTGGCTTAAGTTACCAGTAGTCTTTACATGAACACTGTCCATTTTGAAAACAATGAAACCTTGCACCATCCCGGACAATAATCTCCCTCTTTGTAATTCTTGAAATGAACTTGGTAGCAGTGTGACAGTCCGAACACACCCTCAAGTTCTTGACAATCCTCAGAGTCTGACCAGCCGGGGTCGCCATATGTCCGAACACAATAGCCAGCTTCTCACTGTGACAGTCCAGTATATCCTGCTTGTCTTCCTCCTCCACGTTATGATGCACTGCACTCGTGTCAGGTACGTATCCCATTTCTGTCATCTTCCTAACCATCTTCTGCAGCTCTGTATATATGTCCTCCAGCTGCGGATGTGAGAGGTCCCCAGATATGAACTCATGCACAGTATCTTCAACTTCTATGGAGCTCACACCAGGTACCTTCTTCACACCCCGTTCCTCCATCAGCCTCCAGATCTTCTGAGCATCCTTAAACCTCCCAGCAGCGGAGTACATATTAGCAAGTAGCACATATGGAGAGGAAGTCTTTGGAGAGAGCCCGACAGCCGTTTCCCCAACTCTTGTACCCCGCTTGACATCCCCATGAATCTTGCATGCTGCAAGAAGCGACACCCACTGTACACCATTTGCGGTAAGTGGTATTGTATTAAGTATGTATTCAGCCTCCGCTAGCCGTCCTCCTCGTCCCAAAAGATCCACAATGCACCCGTAATGTGCTACTCCAGGTTCTATATTGTGGTCAGCCCTCATCCGATGGAAGTACTCGAGTCCGTCGTTTACAAGTCCTCCATGGTTACAGGAAGAGAGGATGCTCACAAACGTGACATCAGTCGGTTTGACACCTTCCGAGTCCATCTCTCTATAGAGAAGATGTGCCTCCTCACTGTGACCATGGTATGCATATGATGAGATGATTGTGTTCCACGATATCCCATCCCTGACACGCATACACCTGAAGATAGAAACAGCTTCCGGTAGGCAACCACATTTCCCGTACATGTGTACAAGTGCATTGGACACAAGCAGGTTGTGTTCAAACCTTGTCGAGAGGACTCTCTCATGGATGGATCTTCCCAGCTTGAGAGCAGAGAGCTCTGCACACACGTCTATCACACTTGTGAAGGTGCCCTGTAGGGGAGCCAATGCTGTCGTCTCCTGCATTTGCTTGTAGAGATCCAACGCCTTCTTACTCTGCCCGTGATGAGCGTATGCCGCTATCATGGCATTCCACGAGACAGAGTCCCTCTCCTCCATTATATCAAACACCCGTCTTGCTTCCTGGAGCTCGTCGCACTTACTGTACATGTTCACAAGTGCAGTTGCAACTATGACGTCTTTCTCGAATTCGGTACTCGAGATTCTCCAGTGGATTGTCCTCCCCAGAGAGAGGTCCTTCATATTTGTGCATGCTTCCAACACAATGCTGTACGAGTACCTGTCGGGTTTCACATCTATATACATTTCGTTGAAGAGCAGCACGGCTTCGCGATCCCTCCCGTTTTGTTTGTATTTACTCATCATTGCATTGTATGTAACAGTGTTCCTGTGTTGCAGGGTGTTGAAGACTCGCCTGGCGTCCTCGAGTTCGCCGCATTTCCCGTACATGGTGAGAACTGCAGTGCCAACGACAACGTCGGAGGTAACACCGGTGATCTCTGCGTATCTGTGTATGTCTCTTCCTTCCTGAAGAGCTCCCATTTTGGAGCAGGCAGCTACAATCACAGTGTAAGTCACTCTATCTGGTCTCTGTCCGTCCTGGTACATTCTCCTGAAGATAAACAAAGCCTCCTTGTAATGCCCATTCTGGGCATATGCAGCAATTGTGATAGTCCACGAGTGAACGTTTCTCTGCTGCATGGCGTCGAAGACCGAGCGAGCCTCTGTAAGTCTACCGCATTTTCCATACATTTGAACTAGGAGATTTGTAAGAAAAGTCTCGTTCCTGTGCTGGGTTGTTGATATGTGTGCTTCCAGTCGTTTGCCTTGTGTAAATGCCTTTGCAGCTCCACATTTGCGTATTAGTGCAGCATAGTCCGATGCCGTGTAGCTCAATTGACGGGTCTCTAGCAATCGTATTTTCTCCTGTATCGTCTCGTCAGGATGCGGTTTGAGAGATGGCGCTACACATTGCCTCATTCTGTGTGTGCGTATGTGTGGAGAGGTTACATTTCTTACATATAAGTGAAGGTTTAGGGTTTGGGGTTTGGGGAAATGCAGGCAGGAGGGTGGGGATCGCAGCGCAGGTGGGTGTCGTCAGGTGTGACATCACGAGGGTCGTACTCCAAGGCGCTGAAGAAATTTCTGGCGCCCAAGATAGAGCCGCTCATGGATGATTTATCCCCAAGGCCTGTGGATCCACAGTGGGCGCTCATTGGCACAGAGCTGCTCAATATAGGAAGATGGTTCGAAATCAAGTTCTGTGGGCGTTACCCAGAAGACCCTCCGGACACATTTTCTTCCATCCCGGACCTGGATGAACATCTTCAGAAGCCCAATGTTTCTACTTTGTCCTGGCTCCTCCACACCTGTGCCCGATTCAAGGCTCTCCAGGTACTAATTGTGTGTGTTATATTAGACGAACACATTCATATTAATATTCGTTATAACACACATGTGCATTGAACGTATAACTAGAAAACTATGTATTTCTGGTTACGTATCTAAGTGGTTTTATATAGTAATAAGCCATTGATAATTGGCTGTACAAGGACGGGGAGAAAGTCCATAAGCACATGCTGGAGTCTGGCATCTACGATAAAATCTCACGCCTCCGGAACCTCACGCTGCACATGTACGCAAGCTGTGGAGCTACCGGAAGTGCAGTACGGGTGTATCGCAAGAATCACGAGAGGAACACTTTCTCCCACAATGCGATGATGGAGGCCTACATACTCAGGGGTCATGTTGAGAAGGCAGTTGAGGTGTTTAACAGGATTAAGAAACCTCAGGAGAGATCGTTTAACACGATCATTCTTGCACTGGCTGGGTGCGGACAAATGCAGGTGAGTCATCGTGTTGTAACATAACCTTGTGCGTGCGTGCGTGCGGGTGTGGGAGAGAGCGAGAGAGAGAGAGATGTATTTGTGTGTCTCTTACTGTTTTGAAACATGTTTATGAAATGGAATAATAACTCATGCAACCTGTGTTAGCAAAGATCCATGTTGTCCTCTACACACACGTGTATATAGTGCTTATAACCACAGATAAATGGATTTATCTCCGTGCTACATATATACACATGCATGTTGTGTGTGTGTATGAGAGAGAGAGGACGCTTGGAGCTGATTTGGAGCTTTGAACAGGCTGCAAGGAAGCTCTTCGATATGGTGGAAAAACGTAGGGACCGAACTTTTAACTCCATGATTGCTGGATACGGTCAGATCGGGCAGCCTTCGGAGGCAAAGATGGTTTTCGACATCATGACACTGGCTGGACAGTCAACCGGCTCATGGTCCGCTCTGATCACTGCCTATATACAGAACGGACTACAAGGCAAGGCAGTTGCACTCTTTGACTCCATGCCTCACATTAGGAACTGGCTTTCTGTCTCTGCTGCAATTGTAGCATATGCCCAAGAAGGCGAGCTGTCTCAGGCACACAAAATATACGCACTTGTGCCTAAGCACACTGTTATTGCGAGTAATGCACTGCTGTTTGGGTACGCTCAACATGGAGATCTTCTTGAGGCAAGAAACATTTTTGACAAGATGGAGGAACGGAGCACGACAAGTTGGGACTTGATGGTTCATGCATATGTCCAGAGGGGGTACCTACAGGAAGCTAGGGAGCTGTTCGATCAAATGCCTGTGAAAGAGACTTCATCATTGGTGGTAATGCTGGGGGCATATATCGAGAATGGGTATCTGGGTGAAGCTAAGAAGATATATGACATGGATTATAGGCCAGATGTGCTTACTACACAGATGATTGTTGCATTTGCTCAGCATGGGCATCTGTTAGAGGCGAGAACCATGCTTGATGAGATGCCAGTAAGGGATAAACTTGCTTGGGCAGCACTTATAGAGTCTTATGCACAGGCAGGGGATCTGAAGTATGTGAAAGAACTGATTGAGATGGAGCAAGACGAGAGTGAAATCTCCTTGGCAGCTTTGATCACTGCGAACGCTCAGAGAGGAGATTTGCGGGAGGCCAGGTTAGTGTTTGATGCTGCTCCTGAACACATGGTGGTTTTGAATGCCATGCTGCAAGCTCTTAGTAGGAATCCAAGGAAGGCCTTTGAGTTCTTTATACATATGCCCAGGAGAGATAGCTGCTCGTGGAACGTGATGCTTGAGGGATATGCGCAGAGGGGGCATATGCCACGGGCGAAAGCTCTGTTCAACAGGATGCCGGAGCATGGGATGCGCTCATGGAACGCACTACTTGACTGCTTAGATCCAGTAGGAGTGCTAGAGGGTCTCAGATACATGGACTTTGAAGGCTTGCAGCCGGACAAGGCTACGTTCCTGAGTGCAACAGACGCCTGTCTAAAGCTCGGTGCGGTTGAGATGGGCTGGGTTTTGCGAGGCTTTATTGCGGATTGTGGCTATCAATCTGATGCTTCTCTAGTGGCAGCAATGGTACCAAGTTCTTAAAACAAGTAATGGCATTGTAAGCCAGTGTATACACACACACACACACAACACCCACACATATATATACACACTGTTTGAATTATCTATTTAGATATATAATACACCGACAGTGTTCTTTTTAAAATATAGGTCCCTGTTTTAGGGTTTAGAAATTAGGGCAGACGATGGAGCATTGCAATGGAGTGGAAGCAGGGAGGGAGAGCGAGCTCATAGTTCTGGGTTCAGGATCGTCCACTGGAGTCCCTAGTCCGGTATGTCTTCTGAGGCCCTCTGATCCACCATGCTCTGTTTGTCATAAGGCCATGGGTTCTCCTCCACACTTCAACAAGGATTACAGGTAAGCTGGTACTGTACTTAGAAAATGTGTAATGAAAAACAATCGGTAGAATATGAAGAAACGTGTTGCAGGTGTAACCCTTCGTTGCTCATCAAATATATGCACGAAGACGGAGAGCCAAGGTATATCCAGATCGACGCTGGAAAGCATTTCAAAGAGCAGGTGTTACGCTGGTACCTGTTGTATAAGATCCCCAGGCTCGATGCTGTAAGTCGTGTGTGTATACATTTTAACTTATGAATGTGTTTATGTTTGTATATATTGTGTACAAATGTGTATATTAAGTTTAACCGGCATTCAGTATCGACGCACGCACACTTCCATATATATTCTGTTTGTATTGGAAAGTTTCATATGATAGTTCGTGTTTTAACTTCCTTTGTCAAACAGATAATCTTGACACATGAACATGCTGATGCACTTTTAGGCCTTGATGAAATAAGAGGAGTGCAGGCGTACAATGCTATGAACCAGATCAAACCAATGGACTGCTTTCTTTCGGAGCATTCCATGAGCAGGTGTGTATGTTTGTGATATATGTATGCATATGCATGCACACACACACGCACAGAACGTATTGACACTTTCCGCTCTCAGTGTAACAGCGAAATTCCCATATCTAGTGCAGAATACTTTGAAAGAGGGTCAAGAAATTCGAAGAGTCACTCAGCTTGCTTACCATATTATTCAACCATCCTGTGAAGCTCCTTTTGATGTTAAAGGCCTTGAGTTTACACCTCTTCCGGTAAGTAGAGTGCAAACCAGTGCTATTGTGTGTGTGTGTGATGCGCGATGGTGTATATACAAGCTTGTAAATGATGTTTCTGCTATCAGGTGATGCATGGAGAGGATTACCTCAGCCTGGGGTTTCTGTTTGGAAAAACATCCAGAATCGCATACATTTCAGATGTGTCCAGATTGCTACCGGAAACAGAACACTGTAAGTTACTACGTTTTATTGACTATACAAATATGGCTGCTTCGGTTTCCTGTGTGTAGTATGCTTTAGTAGAGAAATGTGCGGATTCATTCGGGTTCCTGTGTGTAGTATGCTTTAGTAGAGAAATGTGCGGATTCAGTGATGGTACAGTCATCATGTATTAATACTCCCTCCCTCGCTCTCCCTTCTCCCCCCCCTGCGCGCGCTATAGAAGTTTAAATTTTATTGCAGTGATATCAAAGGACGGAGCTGGTCAATTGGATCTGTTGTTCCTTGATACACTGTATAAGGTGAAGGTGATTAACTACAATATATCTATCTATACACACACATGCGCTATATGTATATACACAACACACGTGTGTGTGTATAATGATCGTATTCATCGTCACTGACATTAAAATTTTGGCTGCAGAAAGGACCTCACAACACGCATTTTTGTTTCCCTGAGGTGAGAACGTTGATATATTAGCTTTCGCAACTTACCATAATGTTAAGTTTATCTGTGTGCATATATACGTATTGCGCACACACACACGCATGTTTCTTATAAACAGAGCTTGGAGGTAGTGAAAACAATACGTCCCAAGAGAGCTTTCTTCGTGGGGATGACTCATGAATTTGATCACGAACTAGACAACGAATTCCTTTTGTCTTGGTCACAGAGGTGTGTGTGTGTGTGTGTGTGTGTGTGAGAGAGAGAGAGAGAGAGAGAGAGAGAATACAAAGTATACGTTTTTATAGAAATACATTCGCATTGATACATATATTATTATTTATCCCATATTTTTTATTTGTTAACTATTTCTTTTATTTGTTCAGGGAGGGAATTGATGTACAGTTAGCTTACGACGGGTTGAGAATACCAATTGAACTATAGAAAGAGAGAAAATACTTAATATTATATATAATCGAATTCTATGTTTTGCTAAATGACAAAATCCATAACATTCTTGGACATCACATTAAGTATGTATTTAATCAATACATATTTAATTTGAACACTTTAATTTTTTCCAAACCACATAAAATGTTTAATTTTAATGTCAAACTTACGGCCAATGACGGCAAGACGTGTCAGAGGATATGCCAAAGAGCATATTCGAATCTGGATAGGCTCGGAATATTCTCCGTTTGAAGCGAACAGAATTCATTTTTTCACCTATATAATTGTGCTTCGATCCTTCCTATGCTCATTTCCCTTTCTTTGATAAGGGTTCCTGGCGCACTGCGTAGTCCTGGATAATCTCTTCTAATCAGCTTAGTCGAATCCGATTAATCCATCGCCAGCGCCCAAATGGGCTCGCCTCTAGATGAAGAAGAAGCTCTCTTGGCGCCTCAGAACAAGGTAAGCACACTTATACACAACATACACAATACATATACACTGTCTGCAGGATCGAGAACACAAATATCTGCGGATGGCCTTGTTTGTAGCTGCTCTTTGTATAGCGCTTGTTCTTGGGCTCCTCTGTGGGTTGTTCTGGGGAAGAAGCGGCGAATACATAGTCCACCCCGATGAGCAGCGCCACCCTTTGAACTTTCTGTTATTGGTGATTGGGGAAGAAATGGGTTTTACAACCAATCCCTTGTTGCACTCAGGTACTTGGTCACACAACACAGTGATATATATGTTATGAATGCGTGTACAGATGGTAGAGTTGAGAGCTATTAGACATTGATTTTGTGATATCTGTGGGGGATAACTTCTACGACACGGATTGACTGGAGTCGATGATATAAGTTAGCACTTCGTTTAGTAAGATTTACACTGCTCCCAGCTTACAAAGGCCTTGGTATCAGTACATTTTCACTCACGCAATGCACATACGCAGAGTGGTTACTTTTGTGTTTTAGTGCTCGGAAATCATGATTATATGGGATGTGTTAGCACAACTTAACCCGAAGATAACCCAACGAGATTCACGTTGGTATTGTCAGCGGGAGTTTGATATGAAGAGGTCCTTGTGTGGAAACTTAAATACAGGTGCGTGAATAAGCTATGCTAGTTTTATTTATTTGTTGTTTTGGCATATATGCATGCAGGTGCATGTGAGAGCCATGTGGAATTTTTCTTTATTGATACTACGTTCATTAACGAGTATTGGTTGCCAAACGCCACCCGGAAATTTGATTGGCGAGGGTTGGCTCCCCGTCAGCAGCAGCTCCAGTCTCAAGTGGAGGTAACTCATATACATTGTTTGTGTGCGCGTGTGTGTGTGGTGTATACATATGTACATACTTGTATTGTACAGAGATTAGATAGACTACTGGCACAGTCTACAGCGACTTGGAAGCTTGTGGTCGGGCATCACACCATGCACAGTTTTGGACATCACGGTGATTCTGTAGAGCTTCTGGAGCAAATCCTTCCTGTATTGAAGGTGCGTATATAATATATTCAAAAAGATTATCATATAGCATATACAGATGATTGTAAAAGGTTCTTCCTGTGTTCATTCAAATAGACACTTTTGCGATTATGCATATAATAAATAGTTATCAAGAAGTGGACAAAAGTAGCTATGTATACATGTAGCCAATAAGGAAAGTGGGGTCTCTTATATTATTGGATATGCAGGCTCACGACGTTGATATGTACATAAATGGTCATGACCACTGCCTGGAGCATATCAAACACAGTGACGGGTACGCTTTTGTTTTTCTATTTGTATCATGTGTCACTTTCATCATTTCCTTTTCAGTAAAATCCATTTCATAACAAGTGGAGCTGGATCGAAGTCATGGCAAGGAATAAGACCGGCTACAGTTGAGAACGGGCTACGGTTTGCTTACGACGGACAAGGATTTGTGTCGGCTTCCGTGGGGCCGAAGTCCCTGTTCATGCGGTTTTACGATGCTTTTGGGAACGTGTTACATAGTATTCACTTGAGAAAGGAGGATTAGATGTATGTAGGCTGCTCATCTAGTTAAAAGGAGGAAGCCGGCCTTTGTATCACACATGCGTCTAGGAATATATGTCTAGGAATATGTTGTGAGTGTGTGTGCACACGCACGCACACATCTATTTGAGATCAGAAACGAGTAACAAATTAAGAAACATCTAGACTCACCAGAACAACAAAGTGTGCGTGCGTGTGCGTGTGCATGTGTTATGAAAGTTAGATAAATTGCACAACAGAACCGTGCTCTCTCTCTCATTTATATGTTGGAAATGTCTTTACACGCACGCACGCACACACACATCGAAATGATAAGTCGGTATTCTGCCGACCAGAGTATATTTTATTAATATTCTGAAATATTCTCCTCCTTTTTGGCGGGACTCCCAGTGGCACATTTAAAATTAGAGGCGCTCTTCTCTCTGTCGGACGGCAAGCCAGGAGACGCACAGATGGTAAGAACATCGAGCTTTCATTCCTTGTACATGTTCTTTTAGTTTTTTCTCGTTGCAGTGATGACCACGCAGCCAAGCTACGAGGAATTCCAGCGCACATTGTCGTGCCTCGAAATGTAAAGTTGAGAATGTGGAGCGCTATGGTGCAGTCCAAGAATTGAGGCCGTGTGTGCCGTGAAAAGCAAAACCAATGCGTTTCTCGTCCATCCTCCTCCAGCCAAGAGTTTTACATTCTTCCTCTTTCTGGAGTTTCTTTTTCCAGTGGTCAAGGCACTATTTCTCTGGATCGCAGCTCGATGGGATCATTGCTCCGATAAGTGGTAATAAACATTTTTTTTTCTTGTTTGAGCCAGCTTAAATTCCTATCGCTGCAAAATCCTTAAAGCCTGAGATGAAAATCATTGCGGCCAAGCCAACTAGTGCTGCGCTCCAAAGCAGACGAACAAGATAGCAGAATCGCTACTTGGTATTTCATTTACACTATATCTTTCCCATCACTCGTGATTTTGTCGATGAAGACTGTAGACGACTCCACAATCATCGAAGCAATGAAGTGGAGCCGAGCGGGGCCATCGGTCTACCGGTGGTTAATTTAGTTTAGACCCAATCCGGCTGTTCCAACGTTCTTTCCGGTGGAAACTTTGATCTCACGGGACTCTGGGAGTCGCTCCCCAACTAGATCAAGTTTTCTATTCCAATGTAAGGCTTTTCAATGTTTTTCTTGTTAATTACTCACTTGAAGTATGGCATTGAATCTTCGGCCAACAAGAATAGGAAGAGTATAAGTCACGTATGACAACTTTGATCAATTGGTAAGCAATCAGTGGTGTTTCCTGTTTGAAACTCTTTTATCACTCTTTCGCGCTGTGACTCATCATGTCATCCACGACTATGCGCATTTGCTCTGGCGCGAGTAGAGTGTAGCAGGATAAACAACATTGCAGTGAAGGCAACCGTCCCGGATGGAATCAAACAGTGCAAGTGAGGGTCCAACTCCGTGCACGGAAGCACAGCCGAAGTAGTCCTCCGGACCAAGCGTGTCCTTCGTCTCCTCCTCCGACGAGGACTCGTACCATGAGAGACGTCCTCAAGGTCCCGGAAGGCGTGAGATTGGGGTGCTACAAGGCCTGGAACATGAGATAATTGCTATCTCGTATGTTTGTGAAGTGCTTGTGATTTCTTATGGAGTAAAAGAGTCCGAGCATCGTCTGGACAGGTCCCAGAAGTCCATATGTGTTTAGAAAGGAAAAGGAACACAGTCACAGTGGAACTTTTGGTTTGTCACGTACCAGCAAGAGCGATTCAATGTGGTTGTGGCCGTCGACCAGGCCAATGTGCCGAGCTGCTTGGAGAGCTTGAAAGATCACCCGTAATCTCCGCAAGGGAGCCATTTGATCCTAAGCCGAAGCAGAAAATGCTTCGAAGCAACGATGATTCCCCTGACCCGTAGTAAAAGTAGTGGATCCGAGCATTTCACCATGACCTCACCGCCCCTCAACGTTCACATATTTAATTACGGGTCTCGCTCGGCTTCGAAATATTCTGGTATATTCATGGATATTCTAGGTATATTCTAAAATACTCTCAGGAATATTTTTTAATATAAGTTTTTTTTAATATGCCGACTGGCTTAATATTTTCCAACCAACTAATAAATCATTTAATTTTTTGATTTTTTTTTTAAATACTGTATAAAAAAGTTCAATAAGAGTATTCAAACAAAGCATTTTTATGTATATATCATTTAACCTTGTAGCACCAGTGGGTTATGAACTCTATTGCAATTGATAGACCTTCATCTCATTGAGCGAGTGCCTTTAAAGAAAGTATGTGATGGCCAAGTTCAAGCTAAGCACACGGATGTAGACAAAGTACATGTGTACACATGAGCTCTAACTTTTGATCTTCTAAAAGGTAGAACAACTGCAGGCAAAATAAGTATTCATAATGTTGAAGTGACAGTCAAAGGACGGAAGGAGGCTTTCATTATCTCAGCAGAAAATGACTCTGCAAAGGTGAGTCTTGGCCTTGTGAAAATTCTTATGTTATTCCTTAGACACCATGTGTCGAAAGGTGGAAATGTTGTATATCCAACTCCACGTGGTGGTGATGGTGTTTTGTCCTTTTGACCCTTGTTTACTCTTCTTGCCATCCCCTATAAACCTTCCAAAATAAAGCATGCATCTTGTAGTTCTCTGACCTCCTCAATTAGCTTCGTTTTCTTGAGCACATGCTAAACCGTTGGTGGTGCTGAAATTCTTAACTGAAGATTTTTGCCGTTTGGCTGCTTGAAACACCAAGAATCTCTTGGGTAGAACTACATCATTTGCTATACATACTCCTCATTCCCCAAGGCATCACTATACATTCGTTTATGTAGAATCTTGGTGCTGGCACTTTGTTTAGATAACCAATTGGTTAGCAGTTCCTTCTTGATTCATCCCCAAACACTTAACCTTATTGGACGCTCCAATTCGTCTAATGGCCCACTTTGTTTGTGCAATCTCTCTCTCCAAACCCTCTTCAAACCTTAACCTCTTTCTCCTGTTGTTTTGTACCACATTCTCTGTGTACTCTATATCATGTTTATGTGAACGTTGAGCATCAAACTGTTATGTTCCTATGACTATTCTTCTAACAGTTTGCACTCGAACGTTAGTGGTACTCATGAACTCCGGGCTGGTCAAATGTTCCTCATCTTCCACCAGATTGATAATTGTTGATGAAGATACACTTTTCCCTTCATAGAGTTTGCATTGTACTCATTTCAACAAAGTTTCCTTCAAAGGATCTTACCCTGTATACCTCCTTTCTATTACCACTTTCACCTTCACACTCTGTAGAACTGCATTAGTGAGGTCTAACATTGTTGCCTCCAGTAGTGGTACTTTTTTGGCTAATCTTGCTCTTCTTGCTCTCGCATGAATCACTTCTGCATTGTTTGTAGTTGGAACACTCGTGAGTCCTTCTATTATGTCTCCTAGTTCTACCATGGAGATGTGGTCCTCATGCCTAATCCACCAAGATAGCCATGTCTTCAAAGCATGAATGTTTGACGCTTGTCCTTCCTAAAAAGACTCGAGAATTGCTAGTTGTTCTTTTTCAGATTGTTCATTCAGTGCTATAGGCCAGGCACGAGCAAAACCCTTGGCGACAAGCCCATGACACAACCCCAAAGGGCATGCCTCGGGCATTGTATCATGTGACGTTTAGCTTAATGTCACATTTTTGGCATCTCAAACTAGATTGATGCACTAAGCGCAAACGAGACTATGATGAAAATGAAGCTATGCTATGTGGGGTGCTAAGCCTTGGGCATCCGCTCAAGGGAGGTTAGGTCTCGTAACTAGGTGTGCTTTGGCACACTTGGCTAGGGGTCTTCAATCTTTTGACCTTTTAGCATAGGCCTGTAGGCGGTATGCACTGCTTATCTTCTGTGTACGAGTATTACAACCCCTTTAAGGTGACAAGGGGTGCCCTGAATCATGATTAACCCCTAAGTGTTTTTCTATGATTCATTTCTTTGTCACCTGATGCACGGATTCATAAAGTGAAACAAACAGCTTCTTTCCCTTCCTTTCATTTTTGCTCCGTTGTTGAATACTTGATGCAAGGCTATCCATATCGCTCCAACCTCATCCGACATGAAACCAACAAAGTTTACATTCTCCAAACCCTGTTTCTTGCAAACCTTTAGCATTGTGTTCAAGAACTTCAGCACTACAACATTATCTTTGCGGCACATATCTATGTTAGCTATAGTGACCATGGATTTGACACTGTAAGAAAGTGGATAACAAAGAATAGAAGGTGTTATGAAGTGTTCTACAACTTACAATGGATCATAAAGGTGTATTCCAATTGTTGCCCAATCTGATATATGGTGTGTGTGGTCTAAAACAACCCATTGATCAAGAAAGTCTCTTCCACTTTGACACCTTTTGATGTAATCGACTCTTGAACCTGATCCCTCAACTGTCATTTTGAAGATCAAAGGTTACTCCTTAGCACCATGCAGTTCCATCCCTGGAACATGTATGACGTGAATGAAAGGTATTGGCAACTTTGTCTTCAACTCTAGAAGACCCTCGTAACCCTCTCTAAAGTGTGTCTCCTTTTGTCTTGATTGTGTAATCCAGTCCCGAGTTCTAGAGAAAAGGTAACGTTAATGTGTAAAGATCTAAAGAAAAATACCTTCGATGGTTTATAAGAGGTTCAAGTTTTGAGAGTAAACCACTCGTTAATTGGTTCGTGAACTGCTCTTTACCACGTTACCGACACTATCTCTGGCACGTTTGAAGCTGACACTGAGGGGCTGATTGGATGCTGATGAACACCTTTATGAATGAACAACCTTGTAAAAGAAATGTCATCTAGCAGAATGTAGTACACATAAGCTAGACAAGTGTGCACTAGCAATGGCTCCTCTCCATAATGCTTACATTTCATGCCTTGCACTTGCCTGACTCAGTTGTCTTTGCCTTCTCCATAGCACCCTTTGAAGTGGCATTCATTTGCTTTCTTCTCAAAAGCCAAGTAAGGGCAAATAACGTTAATGCATTTGAGATGTTTGACACAGGAACTTCGACTGACTTGTGCCAGAACATGCCAATGTGTTGTGTTCGGGTGTGTCCAATGGTAGCAGCCATCCTTGTGATTCATTCCCAAGTACTTCTCTGTGCTTTCATTCTTTGGAGGAAGTTCGTAAATGACATTTTCATTTTATACCTCCAGTAGTTTAGAGACTTGTTTAACTTCAGATGAACCAATGAGATCCTTCCTTATTCTACATTTGTTTACTCTTAGAAGACACACCAGCATGGATTCTTCACGCTCCTTTGTTTGCAACTTGAACAATGGGCCCTTTGCTTGGCACAATGTGTAAAAAATAAATTGGTTTAATGCATTGCCTTTTGGTAACAACTCTACATCTTCTCTAAAACTTGCAGAAACTAACAGCAATTGAACCACATGTATACTAAATCGATAAGGAATGTTGAAAGCAAAGTGAAGATCGTGTTTGAACACAAAAGCATTTCCATCTTCATTGATTGGGAAATCTTTATCAATGCCTTCATAGGTAACTCTGGCCATGATAACGCAAAGAGAAAGCTCGGTGGTTTAGAAAAGCAAAGCAAAAGATCAAACACACTCTCATTTGCAAAAAAACATTTATAGTCGTAAATATTAAACGTGAATACACTTTTGTAGATAATTAATTCTACACAATCTAGCTTATAGTGTTCTTAATGCTGTCCTCTCTAGTATCACCGATGTAATTTAATTACTATTTGTAAATTTGAAAGATCTTGCCTTTACTAATTACTCACATATTTTAATATTAACCCTAAAATTTTATGTCACATTTAATTCATAGGGTTTACTATTTTCATTGCGGCTAGGGTTTTTCTATCTTAGATATAAAATTTGAAATTGGGCTTGAGAGGGGCAGTGCCATCCATATTGAGTCGGCAATTCAGAGTAAGCTTGCGTAAAGGAATATGTAAAGTGTGAGATTCATTTTGCCTCTCAAATTAGAGATTACATAACATCTTGGCTTTGCCTTCTAGGACAAAGGATTCTGAACATCATCTCATATGTGCATCTAAGAGGGTCAGCACCAATCGGCCTTAGTCGGCAACCACAAGGTTAGTTGAATTTCATTTTTTTTCATTTAAGACTCAATTCTCAATAATGCTGTGTGTTTTTGTGTAGTGCCCAAGTTAAGGGGTCGACTTTTTTGTGCCGACTAAGAGGGTCGGCACCATCCGGCCTCAGTTGACAGCCACAAAGTTAGTCACCTTTCATTTTATAACCAGGCCTATGCTCAAACAACCATATCTTTTTGTGCAAGGGCTAGGGTCCAAACATCATCTCATCTATGCTGTTTGAGAGAGTCGGCACCAATCAGCCTCAGTCAGTAATTGACTTTTAATTTTTTTTTCATTCGAGGCTCAAGTTTGTGTGTTTTTGTGTAGCACCTAAGTTAAGTGGTTGACTTTTCTATGCCGACTAAGAGGGTCAGCACCATCTGGCCTCAGTCGGCAGCCACAAGGTTAGTCAACTTTTATTTTATAACCAGGCTTATGCTCAAACAACCATATCTTTTTGTGCAGGGGCTAGGGTCCGGACATCATCTCATATGTGCCATCTGAAAGGGTCGACACCAATCGGCCTCAGTCGATAGCCACAAGGTTAGTCAAGTTTCATTTTCTTTCATTCAAGGCTCAAGTCTTATTAACTCTATGTGTTTTTGTGTAGCGCCCAAGTTAAGTGGTCGACTTTTCTGTGCCGACTAAGAGGGTCAACACCATCTGGCCTCAGTCGACATCCACAATGTCAATCGACTTCGGTATTTGTTTTTCCTTTTCTCTTCAAATCAATTGACTTATGTGTTTGTTTACCAGAGTCTACAAAATGGTGAGAGCTTCAAAACGTCTACAAGAGCGTATGCGTAATGAAGAGCCATGGGAAGAGAAGAAGAATTCAAAGGACAAGTGAGGAAAGAGAGGAGAACCATCTGATGTACTAAAGGAGGATCCTCCAGTGATCAGCTTGAACACTCAACCTCAACTAGTACAGCAACCTCCATTAGCCATTGCAACTTTCCCTGAGAGCTCGTCGCAACAACCCCCTTCTTCATTCATTCAGGCAGAGAATGAGTCCTCGTCGCAGTCGCTTACAAAGTTGGAAAAGCGAGTTGTTGTACCTTCTAAGGAAGCTGAGGTTGCAATCTAGAAAGAACAAGTGCAAATGACTGAAGTTCTTTCTTCTTTTAACGAGGACGACTTGGAGAAGGCATTCAACAAAAAGAGAGGATGTGGGAAAGCTGATTCGAAAGGCAAGAAGGTGAAGAGAAATAAGGAGCCGAAGGAGAGATACATCATACTTGCAAGCCTACATTTGAAGAGCTCAACGAACCTGCTCAACAAAATTACTAATAAGGGACTTGGTGATCTTCATGATGTGCCAATCTGTAGAATGCATTTGAACGAGGTGGTTCGCTGAGTGAACCTAAGGGACTTGGACATGTTGGTGTGTCATCATTGAAGAAGGCGAATTATCTATGCAACACGGCCTTGTTCATTTTGTCCATTAGAGATCCACTCACTACTAAGGAGCTGTTAGAGTTGTTGAAGGGCACAATTGTAAAACCTAGCAAGAAGCAAATAGAATATGAGGAATATGAGCATCGTCCAGACTTGCTTGGCATAGGTTTAAGAAGGCCTTGCTTCGACCTTGCCACTACCATGGATAAACATGATAATGTGAACCCCATTCTTAAGACTATGGTTGATGCATTGAGTGGGCCTAATGCTAAGCTTTGACAACTAGCAATGGACTTTGCTATGTTCAAGAATTATAGGACTTGGCATCTCATGTGGCGTCTTCTTGTATGCAATGTGGTCACAACTAAGTGGATTTTATTGTTAAGTCATTAGTTGGAGGTGATGCAAAATATAAGGCTCAAAAGGTTTTAGCTAAGTGGCTGGCTTGGATTTTACTGAGACATTTGCCCCTGTGGTACATATGCAATTTATTCAGCTTTGGCTATAGAATTCAATTGGGAGATTGAACAAATGGATGTTTGCACAACTAAATTAAAGGAGGAAGTTTATGTGACCTAGCCAAAGGGTTATGTATAAAGTGGCTCATAGGACTTGGTTTGCAAGTTAGACAAGGCCTTGTATGGGTTGAAGCAATCGCCTTGCACTTGGTATTGTTGAATGGATAAGTTTTTTGTTTATTTGGCCTTCACTAAGAATAATTTTGACCACAATATTTATTTTGGCAAGTTTATGGTGATTATTGCCTTGTATGTGAATGATTACTTACTATTCTTCAATAGCACTATGCTTCTTCAACAATTTAAGTTGCAACTCTCAAAAGAATTTGAAATGAAAGATTTAGAATTGATCTCCATATTTTTAAAGATTAAAGTTTAGCAAGACATAAGGGGAAGTATTTTCACTTTGGGATAACCAAAGTATGTGGATGAGATTCTTTAAAAATTTAATATAGTAAGTTGCAAGGCACTTTCAACACGAATAGATCTTGTGGTAAGACTTAATTAAGAGATGGTGTGGTGTGACAAGGAGGAGGCTAGGCACATGGAAGCAATGCCTTATTGTTAAGTTGTCAAAGCCTTATCTACTTGGTCATCTACACAACACCTAATTTAACATGTGTTATGCAAGTCTCTCAATTCATGTAATTTGGCATATGTGTTAGGTCAAGTCTCTCAATTCATGGCTAATCATGGTAAGATGCATATGGGAGGAGCTCCTCATCAAAACAACATATATAAATAAGGGCATGCTCTTTAAATCCCTATAAACATTTATATGTGGACATGGACTCTTGTAGGTCCACTCTAATTTTGTTTTTTTCTCCACATGAATTTGATTCAAGGTAATAATTCAAGATATCGTGATTTAACTTGGTATATGCAGCATACTTGCATTCAAACGGGTACGATTAATAAAAAACGCCGTTTAAAACGCGCGTATAATACAGCGTTTAAACACCAAGAATATTTTTTTAAAAAACCCTAAAGAATATGCTTTTTTTTACTTAGGATTAGGGTTCATGTAAAATCAGGGTTCGAAGGATCCGAAAGCGCTGAGGTAAGTTCGGGATGGGGGAGGAAGGTAGCCATGTTGGAGCTGGGCTCATGTTCTGAAACTGAGGCCGACATCCGAGACAAGCCACGGCGTGAGTCCATAGAAGTGTAAGTATTGCTCGAATACTTACACCGGCGCGGCTGAACGAGTTCGCGCTCACCTTGGGGTGTGAAAGGAAGGAATGTAGAGATTTGTACAAGACAGGTGCCACTAGAGGTGGTGAACAAGGCTCGGGCATCTTTTAATCATGTGGAGCTCACGAAGAGCTCCATGATTGCAACAAGTCCCCAAGAGAGACTTGCCTTAGCTCACGAGACTGAGGTCGGTGAGGTGAGCGGCGGTGCCAATTGCGGGGCAAGTGGTGGGGCTACCGGAGGGCTGGGCGAGGCAAGCAACGGCAGCGTTCCACTTTCCGGGAGCAGCAGTCTTAAACAAAGTGCTGCATTGGCGTTGGATGGTGACATTCGAAAGATGATGAAGTCTGCAAAGGTTCAATGTCTAGATGATGCCGTGGCCAAGTTCTTCTATGTTGAAAATATCCCTTTCAACACCATTCGGAGGCCAAATCTGAGGAAGTTGCTTCAAGTTGCTATCGACTTCGGCCCTGGAGCTCTTGCACAGATGATGGGATATGAGAAGCTGTGGAGTACACAACTGAAGAAGCTTTATGATAGTGTCAATGCTTGACTTGATCCAATTCGTGAGGGTGGAGAAGATATGGAGTTAGCATCGTCACCGATGGCTGGTCTGACAACCATAGCCGATCCTTGATCAACTTCATGGCCTCCAACGTCCAGGGTTCGATTTTCTTGAAGTCTGTAGATTCCGAGGGCAGGACAAAGACAGAAGAGTGGATTTGGGTCGAGTTGAAGAAAGTGATTCAAGAAGTTGGCGAAGAAAACGTTGTTCAGGTGATCACTAACAATGCATCAAACTGTGTGCAAATGGGAGAACTCATGACAGCTGAGTATCCTCACATTCTCCATAGCCGGTGTGTGTGCCATGTCTTGGACCTTCTCTTCGAAGACATCGGGAGCTTGTCGTGGGTAAAACCACTAGTGAAAGGCTTCAACGAGGTGGTAACTTTTATCACCAAAAAACCTCGTGTTTTGGCTTTGTTTCAGAAGCTGAGCAATCGGGATCTCATCAAGCCGGCAAGCACAAGGTTCGTTTACATGTTTCTAGTGATGTCTTAGCTCCTGAATCTGACGACCTTGGAGGCATTGAAGGAGATGGTTGTGAGCTCCGAGTGGTGGCAATTGGACATCACGAAGACCGCCAAAGCCCAGCGCATTTGAACTCGGATCTTAGAAGAGACTCCGAACTCTTTCTGGACTAGGTGCCAGCACTTGTTGGTGCTGCTTGGACCGCTCCTCAAGGTCTTGAAGCTTGCGGACCGGAAGGGGGCAACTTCTGGTCTCATTTTCGAGGCTATGGACCGGATGAATGAGAAGCTTTCAGAGGCTGTTGAGACTGGGATTTTAGCTGAGGAAGAGGTCGAGGAGATCAACAGGTTCATGATGGAGGATCATGGCGAGGGAGGTTGGAAAGCAGCTCGTTGGTTCCAGATGCATTCGATCTTGCATGGAGCTACTTTTGTTCTGAACCCAGCTTTTCTTCATCTCCCTCTCGACCAGGAGGCTCAGGAAGATTTTGTGGAGTACCTAGAGTTGTATTGCAAAGGAGATCGAGGACTTCAACACAAGCTGATGCACAAGTTTCAGAGTTTCCGTCAACAACTTGGCCGTTTGTTCTCTTTGGAGGCAGCAAAGCAAGTGCATATAAACTGTTTGTTTGTCAACTTTTTAGACTGATTCTCTTGTATAGATGGAGAATCGGAAACACCTGATGAGTTGGTGGAGCAACTTTGGTGCAGGCACACCAGAACTTCAAAGGCTTGCTTTACAGATCTTGAGTCAGCCAGTTTGTGCTTCACCATGCAAGCGAAACTGGAGCTCATGGAGCATGATCCAGACGAAGAGGAGGTCTCGACTGCTCTCCAAAAACTCGGAGAAGCTGGTTTTTGTGCACATAAATATGCATGTCATACAGAAGATCGAGTCCAGGAGTTTGAGGCTTATCGAGCATGATCTTGATAACCTTGAGCTTGAGCCTCAGTGGCAAAGGATCCTTGCACTTCAGGAGGTTGTTGAAGAACCTTTTCAACAACCTAATGACGACGGCATTAGTGATGATGATGTTCTAGATTCGGAGGATGAAGATTAAATTAAACCTATATTATATTATGTTAAATTTTGTTTAGTAACAGTTAATTATGTTTTAATTATATTTAAAACTGAAAACCATTATACCCATTCAAAAAAAAGCTAAACGGGTATTAAACGTTCAATACCCGTTCGAATCCGGTTGCGTTTGAATGTTTCGGATGCAAGTATGATATGCAGGTACGAATTCAATTTCTTCCTAGGCAAGTGGATAAAAAGTTTATTAAGTTTGGAGTATTATCTCAAGAATGAGATGGTTGTAAATATTATTAGTAAAGACATTGTAAGATTCTTATTTCCAATTGAACCATACTAGGGAACTAGCATTGGAAGACTTGGTGAAGATGGACTGCATGGCTGAAACTAAGTGATGTGGATTAACCGGTTGAAGACATACAAATTAGTTGATATCAAGGTAGCACGAAGCTGCCCCAGACAGCTCGCCAAAT
The DNA here is from genome assembly GCA_003024785.1 of Selaginella tamariscina. NCBI lineage: Eukaryota > Viridiplantae > Streptophyta > Lycopodiopsida > Selaginellales > Selaginellaceae > Selaginella > Selaginella tamariscina. The sequence continues at coordinate 998,915 of PUQB01000002.1, read as the reverse complement.
GCATTCATCAAAGGAGGTAAATTTTGCTGAACTTCCAAGGTTATAAACCCTAAAGATATCAAAAAATCTGACTAACCTCGGAACGCGTTTGGCTGCTACATTAGTTATAACGAGGTTGTATACAATTGGTTTTTTTAATAGAGAAAAGTTTTTTTTAATACAGAGAAGTTTGAAGTGATATTGCCATGTCATTCTATCGAAGATCACCCGCGCTTCATCCAAGTTCTTTGATCTCGTTCCACCACTTCCACCATTCTTCGGACCCTAAAGATTTCAAGTTTTTTTGAAGAACATAAACTCGAGATTCTTATATAGGGTTTTGAGGGAGGAGCTTGGAGCGTCGTGGAGCGACTGGTTCGTGAGTCCGGGCACTGGGTGTGTAGCGCTAATGGTGTGCGCCCCTGGGTGGAATTCAAGGACGCTTATGCAGAGTGGCTGAAGTCCAATCCACCTACAGAGCAGGCAAAGGAGGATATTGAGGAGGGGCTGGAAATTGCTAGCAATCTCAAAGTATTTTTCTGGTGTGCTGCCCAAAATTTCCTTCAGTCTGAGGAGATTACTTACCGCTTCAGAACCGACACGATCGGCCGGCCGGACCTATTTGTCAAGGACGCCACAGGCATGAGGCCTCTTATCGTTGGGATTGTGGACTTCCATCATGCTGTAGAAGACGTTGTAAGGTCTGGCTTTGTTTCCTTTTTCTTTGCACTCATTCAAGTGTTACAGGAGGCTTTTCACATACATGCTGATCACCGGTGCTTCCTTTGGCGTTCTGATGGATGGTGGATCCTTCCGGTATGCCAAGATAAGTAAAGGAGACACGCTACTTTCCGCTCCAGTTTCATCATGGTGGGCAATCAGTTTTGTGCTTCAGCTCGCAAGAGACGAACCCCAGCAGTCGATTGAAGATTACTCGCTAAGCTTAGCCAAGCTCACACCCAGGACTTCCCATGTGGTGGAAAGCTTCAAGTCCATAGCTAAACAACGCAGGTCATATCATTCAGGGGCAATTATTCATGGCATGGAGAATCTCAGCTTTGGAGACTTGGAGGATGTCTCTTGCAAGTGGTCGAGAGACACTGATTCATCCGTCATCTCCGCCAAGTACAAGCATCAGCCGGTGGTTCTCAAGGTGCGGGACTTGACTACTCCCTGGTTTCTGGACGTGGAGACGAACCTCCGGAAGGTCATCACCGAGGTGGACACGTACAAGACGCTCCACAAACTGCAGGGCGTATGGGTACCGCGCCTCGTCTCGTGGGGTTTCCTGTGTGGGACAATGTTCGCCTACGTGATGACTAGCGACGAAGGTTGTCCTATCAGTAGCTACTTCACGTTCAGCGTGCGATACATGCAAGCAGCACTTGCTCCTGCCCATGAGGCTCTTGCCAAGATTCACGCCAGGGGTCTCATCCACGGGGACTTGTCGCCTCTCAAGATCCTCCTCAGAAGAGGAAGCAACAGCAGCAGCCAGTCTTCCTGGGTTAAGATTATTGGCTTCTCCTCTGCCTCCTACGTCGGCCCCAAGGAGATCCAAGTTGCTGCAGCAATGGAGATGGCTAAGCTTCAGCAATGTTTCCAGGAGGTGTTGGTGTTAGTTCGGGCGGAGGAGGCCAGATCGCTTCCTCCTTGCTTTGCAGAAGAGTTCGTCGATTGTCCACAAGTTCCCCAAGATTCGTGATCTTCTCAACGCGTGCGTGTGTCTGTATATGTTCCTGATGCAATCGATCGTCACATGTGTGCTTGGTTTTCAGGTTGGGTGCCAACCTGCAAGGAGATGACGAGTCGTCACCCAAGACGGACGAAGCATCTGATTTGTAAGCTCACGTCTCTTCTCCTGCCGTGTTCATCCGTTTTTGATCCGTGTTTTCAGGTTGTCTCCCTACTTCAAAGAGTACGTGATGGTTGATGTGTTAACGACTCTGGTCGACACCCCGAAGCTCCTTGAAGAGGAGCCTCGCTTCGATGGGCTCATGAGGTTCCTGACAGAAAGGAGGCAACAGAGTAGTTCAGGTGGAGTGTAACGAATTCATAAGTCGTGAAGAAGCGGAGATATAAGAAAAACACGAATCACGATCTTGATCGGTTTTATGCTCTGTTCATCAAGTAATGCTTCCCGAAAGGATGCCTTGCGATTAAAAGAAATGGCTCTCAAAGTAGTGTTTCCCGAAGGGTTGAAGGAAATGGCTCTAAAAAGTCTTGCCGCCTAGGTTTTCCAGAGGATATGTGGAATTTCCAGATCCAGAGCTGGTTGTGGATGGAGCAAAATCGTTTCTGAGCGTCCAGATTTTCTGAAAGAAAATACATCGACAAGGGGGTCCGGGGAGCCAAAGGGAGTGTGCCTCTCTTATTTTATATTTATTAATAATAATATTAAATTCGAGTCATAATGTAATCATGGATTATTTTATAAATTACTAAAGATATTTACAGTGTGGTTAAATTCTCTACAGGATAGTTCAAATATAGTTAAAATATATTTTTTTTCTTTGAATGTAAAGGATATATGAGTTTCTTATCTTTTATATGTTTATTATGTCGTGTCTAGAGGTAGAGAAGTTGAATAATTTGTGAAAGAAGTTTCTTTTAAATTTTTTTTCTTTTATTTCTTTTAATTTTTCTTTTTGCACTGTTATTATGGAGTAGCAACTTTTTAAATAATTAATTCAAATCACACACTAGCATAATTAGCTGGTTCAATGCTTGTAAGTTCCAATTTCAGTTTCAATTTTTTTTAATTAAATTTATATGTACGGTCTCAACCTTTTTAAAATGTTCCGGATGGAAATGTTCATCATTGGTTAGCTTATTTTATCAATATTAATTATGCATTACCTTTGTAAATTTTTAACGGTCTTTTAATGTTGTTACTTAGTGATGTAATAATTATTTACCACTAACAAGTTTATTAAAAATGAATAATGTTGGTTCACTTTTTAAGCAAAATTTAAATTAACCTTTAATTTTCTTAAACATGCCAAAAATGTGGTACACATTCTGGTTTTTAGATAACCTGTGCTGCAACAAACCATATGTGAAGAACTTCTGTTGAACAAAACCACATAAATTAATTAGTGTTGTGGAGGGTCCCCATACTGACGTCATCCCCAAAAGCAGTGCGTGAACTTCTGTGTTTACCACGTAATTTTCTTCCAATCCAAGCAAGACACTTAAACAATAGATCTTGCTCTAAGTTGACGTATAGCCCACTCAATCTTCTAGGCACTGCTACTCTTGGTTGCCTGGAAACGTTGATCCTCCTCCTCATTCTCTGGTCATATATTCATACTTGGGACAATGGTTGCATCGGCTCTCTTGCTCGTCGCTTCCTTCTCACAATTTCAAGCTTTTGCTGAAGATCGTATTCCAAGATCGACTTTAATCCCATCGTCTTTGTGAGCTTGTGACCAGGAAGACGTGTCGATGTCGTAGCAGATAAATGCACCACCAAATCCTTGCTTGAGATTTGGTCCATAATCTGGCCTTTTGTATAAGCGTGCATGAAGGTTTGTTGTAAGATAGAGATGACAAGGTTGTTCCAACAAGCTTCGGCCAAAGTCACACGTTTTGAGCCACCTATATTCAATAGCCAGATCACATGATAACTCTATGTAAGATTTGTTGTTGGCACTTGGGCAGCAATTGTTTCAAAACTCATCTATAAGAAAAAAGAATTACTAAACACATTGAAACAGGCTAGCTTGCTCACATGAGAAATAACTAAAGTTCCCCCAGTGCGGTAAACGAGTAAACCACCACGCCAACCAAGTCTGGAGTCCTGGAATTGCTTCTCATAAGCATTTCCTCCAGCCCCAAGCGAATAAACTTGTACTGCTTCTCTGCATCCTCTAAAGTGCTTGCAACTTTTAAATGCCAACATAAGCACTTATGTTCGTCACGGTATTCAACTCGAATGCATTTCCCTCTGTGTTCATGTAGACTCTGCTCCCAGTGGGAAAGGCAACTCCTCTCATGGCCGACTAGAACTTTGTCTGGACCACCATTGTAAACAATTCTGACAGCTCGCCAATTTGCTTCACTCATGAAACCGTAAAAAGTTGGTGGTGTTGAAGATCCTGTTCCAATCTGGTACGTTTTGTTCAGCAACGTCCAGAAGAGAACTTGAGCTGGTGTGTCTTCTCCTTTCATCTAGCAAACAGCTATCACCATCAAGGATTGGACTCTGCATAAAATAACATTATTAATACAATACATGACACGTTTACCTTGGGTTATACACAGTGGCAATCATTGTAGACCATTAGGGAATTCTGTGTGTAGTCAAAGCACAGCATTGCAAGTCCGTACCCGGCTGCATCCGTTGAACGATATCAACTCCACTTCCAATGCCATCTTAAAAACATGACATCGCTCTTCAGCTTCAACTTGGATGAGTCCCGGAAAAGCAATGCTTTGAAAAAAGTTGTAGCTAAACTCCCTTTTTTAGTTTTAAAACTGAGGACTTGTCAAAATAAAGAGATTTCTTCCTGGGGTTCTCTATCACACTTCGCATCCTGTAAATATATTTTAGTACAAGACAACATTTCAAATTGACTGAAACTTGTTTGTAAGTGGTGAAATACTATTGAGTTGAGGGCTTTGCTCAGTTGCTGAGGTGAAAGCGTCAGAGTGTTTGCAACTGATCGCAAGAAATTTTGAAGAATCAATTCATCTGCTGCTTTAGTAGGTATAACTCTAGGTCGAGCTCTTGGAGATTGCTCTGCTACCTTTGAAACAACAGCTGTAGCCACGTCTAAAGACTCCAAGCGTGTCCCACTCGCCACTAGATGGTCATGCTGACCAACATGAACAACAGTTCTAGTGATCGTTTGGGACAATGTAAAAGATATGAGCTCCACATTCTCCTTCACATCATGGAAACTCCTTGCAAAAGTGACATTTTACGGAACCAAGCTGCTCTGTATGTACGTCACCACGTTTGGGTTGAACATGCAGCACACCACAAAACTGTTTGCTATTGAACTCTTGAAACCGGGCAGCACTTGAAGCATTGAAGGAATCCAAGACAGTTACTCCGTCGGACTCTTCCAGCAAAGTAATCTACTCTCCACGCCACAGGCTTCACCCAAACGTGCCCATCTTGCACCGGTCGCATCCCCTCCATCGAATTTTTAGAAGGTGGAAGCTCAATAACTAAGTTTCCATTGTAGTTCTCGCGGGTTCACAAGAGTTCCCGCATTGATACTTCGAATTAGTGTGTTTGTAACTGTTCAACAGCTCAAACACAGACCCACTGCCCACGTGTCCTACTGGATCTTAGTTTTTTTGTTGAGCCTTGCTAATGAGGATGCTCTCCACTCCCGGTAGATGCAGCACTGGAACTTACTACGAACTCATCTAGCTGAAACTCTGCTACTGCCATTGGATTTGGTGCGAAATAGTTTTCCCTGCTAAAGGGATCTCCATAGCAGTAACCCAAAGCGACCACATTCTAACACGATCTGGTGGAAGCCCAAAGAAGGCACACAAGGATCCTTTCTCTATCATCGACTCCATTTCTAGTGTTGATATCTCACGATCGCCATCGTGACATCATCCGCCATTGGATACATGAAACGAGGGAAAATAAAAAATGATGTTTGGAGAAATGTTTGGCCAAATTTTATTTAAGGCACTGCAATTAGGGCGGATGAGTGTGACCAATGGAGTGCAAGCAAGAGCACGAACATGAGATTTTTTTTCAGAGTAGTGTAGGGAGACGAGCAGCATCCCCGCAGCCCGAGCTGAAGGGACGCAGCTCAAGCGGCCTTGAGCTGCCGCGGGAGCCGCCACGGTCATGCGGCAGCTTGGGCTTGCCCAGCTGAGCCAGCCTTAGTTGATCGCTTGGGTTGTTCCAAGCGAGCGAGCTTAATTTGTGTTATAGCCAGCAAGCTTCTTTTTTTTCGCTCTGGCTGATCGCTTTCTTTTTGCTATTTTGAGGTTTATGCCAGGGCTTTCTAGACTACGACAACTTGCCAAAATACATGAAAGAAGGCAATATTTGTTGAGAATATTGTCAACAATGACACGAGATAAGGGGGACGGGGGACAAGAGGACCTTTCAAGCTTCATGGAGTGATCCTCCCGGAAGCGAGCAACCCAAGTAGACTGGAGACGCTAGGAGGAAGAGGAAGAGGAGGGAGAGGGAGCTTTATGCTTTGGTGATTAAAGCAAAGCAGCTGTACTTGAAGAGCTGGTTTGGCAGAACTAAGGATGGAACCAAGGCGAAAACAAAGCGGAAAGGGAAGCCACAAGCTTGGGAAGAAGTTCTAGACATAAGCTTCTTCAACTGTCCTTCAAATTTCAAGGTGAAGATTGTCTCGGATTTGCTGCACCGCACCGGCTTACGATCGAGAAGAGAGTTCCACCTCCCCGAGTATCTTTGTGTCGGATGATCTCGAATCGGTGCAATTGGTGGTGGACATTGTTGACCAGCTCAAGTTCTCCATTCAACAGTGAGGATTTGTGCCAACTGAGTCGAAGTTCTATACGAGAAAAGAGCTTCATGGAACAAGACATGGCAGCACCTGGATATGGAATTCGAGGTTACACTGAAGGAGGAGACGTATGCCGAATGGAATTCCAATTGGATGTTGCTTGTGTGAGAGGGAAATCACCAGCTTAAGGCGTGGTCGACGTGGATAGATTTGAACTATCAAAGGGGATTGCCAGCCAAGTATTACGTGATGGCTGATGTTGCAGTCATAAGGTCCAAGACGAAGATTGCATGGCTTTGATTGCGGCTTTGACTTTGGTGAATAGGTACGCTCATTTCTTTTCTAGTTTCATTCTTGACTTCTTTTTTTTTGCATAGGCAACACGAAGATGCTATTATCAAGACGACTCTTCCACACATGATCATGGTTGTGGGAAACATTCTTCAAGCAAATGCTAGCAAGATTATGGAAGAGCTCACGGACGAGGAAAAGGGTAGCTAGGTCCTAAGTTTTTTATATATCATGTTTAATTTGCTTGGGAATTTTAAAAAATTGAAAGAGTATGCTAAGAACACTAAAATAGTTATAGTCGAGTCTCACATATGTTGATTTTGACCATAAGAGAAAGTCTTATATTGTTTGATGGGTGGCATCCTATGCTGTCATAAGTCACAAGAAAATGATGTTAAACGATAAGATTTATGAATGTAAAGTTAAATATTATAGTGTTAAACCCAACTTCAATGTAGGTCACTCAAATAGGAATGTGTCACTAAGCTCATGAAGAAGATGAAGGACGACAATTCATACACAGTCCTCCTATATAATGCCATATTGTAAATATACTATAATTGACATTGAGATAGTATGGGTCACAACTTTAAACCAAATCATGAAGATCTAGATAGAGGGTAAAAACCAATTAGGTATTATATTATTAAATACACAATAATGATAATCCATAGTTAAGCCGAATCTCACAACCATAAGTTATTTGTGGAGTGGGACATTGTTAACATCAACCACTACAATAACAAAATATGAGAGAAGTTCAAATACACAAGATCTATGTGGGTAACTCGAATGGCCGCAAAGAGCTACTGTAAGGAAAGAATAAAGTGTGGAATACTGAGTAAGGAAAATTCTTGGCATGATTTATCTTGCCAACATATTAATTTGCTAATTAATTCATCTATAGAGACCCAAAGAAATTGAGGTAATTGATTTTGCCCAAAACATCCTTTTTAATAATGATGATTTCTTATCATGAGGATAAGGTCTTTAACAAATGGGTAGGGATCATAAAATCGTTTGTAAGATGAACACTTAAGAAGAAGCAAACGAGTGAAAGGGAGCTGTCAGAGTTTTAACCCAAAGGGCCAACACGTGGCTGCCAGGTGGCCATTTGGCGTCATCACCCTATGTGAGCAATGCTAAGTTTCCCAGAACAACCCCAATGACCCCTAGGGTTAGACTATAATGCCCAAGTGGACAGGAGACTTAGGGTTTAGCCTAAGTCTCCCTAGAATGTCTGCCCTCAGAACCCTTGAGGGGTAACCCTAGTTAACTTAGGGTTTAACCTAAGTCTCTCTAGAGTGTCTACCCCCAAAACCCTTAAGGAATAACCCTAGTTGACTTAGGGTCTTGCCCTAGAAGACCTAGACAGGCTCATGCCCTAACCCTCATCAAGGAGACGTGTGTTCCACACGTACCCTTGGACAGAGCTAAGGCATCGTCACTTACCCCTTGAGGAATCACCCTCATCCGGGAGTACAACCCCTTTAGGGCAATAAGGGGTACCCTGAACCATGACTAACCCTTAAGGGTTTGAGTGGCCAAGTTATACCTTAGACCTAGGGCTAGTACTTAGTAAGGACACGAGTGTGCGTCGTAGGCAGACACGAGTGTTTTGCTAAGCAAGCTCCCTAAGGCTAGGTTTGGGATAACCCTAAGCACATGACCTTGTGAGTGCCTCACGAAAGGGCTCCTGCTAACATGTTTAGGTTGAATTCCAAGGAAAACACTCCCCTAGCCAAGTGTACCAAAGCACACCTAGTTATGAGACCTAACCTCCCTTGAGTGGATGCCCAAGGCTTAGCACCCTAGTGCAAACAAGCATGTTTATTTGCTAAAGTATCCAACCCCTTGGACAAGCCCATGACATAACCCCAAAGGGCATGCCTCAGGCGTTGTACCATGTGACGTTTAACCCAGTGTCACATCTCCATGTGACACTGCCTTCCCCGATGTGGGCTATCATGTCATAGCCCTTAGATTCAAGAGTTGCACCAAGTGCCACAAACGTGGCTCTTAAATGCCGACTCTAGAACCCCTCAATGAACCCTCAGGAACCAAATAACATGAACCTGTCAAAGAAGATCCCACGCTCACAGTTGGACAAGGACACGGATGTGCCTTGCTTGGCCGTGAGTGCTACACCTAGCTTGACGTGGAGGAGGAGGCTGGAGACAAGCCTCAACCTCTGCCTCTTGGAACGTGCATTTTAACAAGACTTCCCAGGCATGGATTCGCCAACGTTAAGAGTAAGCTACCCTGAAGGTGGGACGTACCCTTGGCATCTGGAAGTTAGGGCGGCACAACAGAGGGTTATGCCTTGACGACACAAGCTAGAGCTTGCACCGAGAGAAGAGTAACGAGCTCAGTCATGAACCCAGGAACCCTCACTCCTATATACTACCTTATTTATGTGACAGAGCCCCCCCTGTTTTCCTGTTTACATAAGTGGGCTAGCACTGAAATCTCATTCCCAAAGGGAACATACTTGGTGAGTTATCCATCGACCCCTAAACCCTAACCTGTCAAACCTGGGGGTATTTCTAAGCATATCCGACATGCCGAACTCACCGGAACTAGCCATTAATCCAACCGAGACACGGAAAACCAAGGTAAGAGTTTTCTAGATGGAAGTGCTAACTTCGCCCAGAGTTTCTTGCAAATACCTAATGACACCCGGCCGGACCATCACTAGATATCCAAGTGCACTAAGCGGGCCTGTTTCTTTTACACCTAGGGCTTATCAACATAGTACAGTAGGTAACAACAGTCAACGTCCAAAGTAAAGGGTTGAGTCATAATAAAAACTATGACAGGAGCCCTTTAAAAAGTTTATAAATAAACTCAATAAGACGTCGAAAGCTAAGTCTATTTAACTTGTGGAAGGATGTGGACAATGACTTTAAGTTCACATGGTTGAAGCCTATAACGAAACAACAATGGAAGAGATGAATGTGGTAACTGATTTAGTGACTAATGGCAAATTATAGATTAACAACAACAGTCCCACATCTACTTTTCATTTTAAGACAATGGAGCTAAAGACGATTAAACACTTTAAAGAGTGGTTGGGAATACATTATCATAAACTAGGCTGGACCTCGGATCTAGGAAGAGGTTAATAAATATTTGCAGGTGACAGACAATGATACGCTTGTCCAATGGGTAAACCATCTATTGCACATTGTCATGGGAAAATTTGGACCATCACCTTGATAGCCCTAGTATGCATGTTTCCTACTCATATTTATACGTTTCTATTTCACTTTACTATTCATGTCATAGTTTTTACTATGACTCCTCTTTACTTTAGACGTTGACTGTTGTTATCTACTGTACTATGTTGATAAGCCCTAGGTGTAGAAGAAACATGCCCGCTTAGTGCACTTGAATATATAATGATGGGCCGGCCAGGTGTCATTAGGTGTTTGCAGGTAACTCTAGGCGAAGCTAGCACTTCTATTTATAAAACTCTTACCCTGGTTTTCCATGTCTCAGTTAGGTTTTTAGGTGATTCCAATGAGTTCGACATGTCAGATATGGGTAGAAATACCCTTGGGGTTGACCTAACCCTAGGGTTGCCTTAACCCCCTTAGGTAGGGTTTAGGGGTTAATGGGTCATTAATTAACTCACTAAGTATATTCCCTTTGGTAATGAGATTTTATGCCAGCCCACTTATGTAAACAGGAAAACAAAGGGGGGGGGGGGGGGGGCTTTGTCAAATAAATAAGGTAGAGTATGTAGGAGTGAGGGTTCATGGGTTCATGACTAAGCTCGTTATGCTTCTCTCGGTGCAAGCTTTAGCTTGTGTCGTTAAGGCACAACCTTCTATTGTGCCGCCCTAACTTCCAAATAACAGGGGTACGTCCCACCTTTGGGGTAGTTCACCCTTAACGTTGGCGAATCCATGCCTGGAAGGTCTTGTTGGAATGCACGTTCCAAGAGGCAGAAGTTGAGGCTTGTCTTCAGCCTCCTCCTCCACGTTAAGCTAGGTGTAACACTCATGGCCAAGCAAGGCACATTCATGTCCTTGTCGAATTGTGGGTGTGGGATCTTATTTGACATGTTCACATTACCCAATTCCTGAAGGTTCACTAAAGAGTTCTAGAGTTGGCATTTAGGAGTCATGTTTGTGGCACTTGGTGCAACTCTTGAATTTAAGGGTTATGACATGATAGCCCACATCGTGGAAGGCAATGTCACATGAAGATGTGACACTAGGTTAGACGTCACGTGATACAATGCCCAAGGCATGCCCTTTGGGGTTTGATCATGGGTTTGTCACTAAGGGGTTGGATACTCTGACAAACAAGCATGTTTGTGTTCGCGCTAGGGTGCTAAGCTTTGGGCATTTGCTCAAGGGAGGTTAGGTTTCGTAACTAGGTGTGCTTAGGCATACTTGGCTAGGGGAGTGTTCTCCTTGGAATCCAAGGGTTGAACAACCTAAGATTGTTAACAAGAGCCTTTTTGTGAAGCACTCGCAAGGTCATGTATTTAGGGTTATCCAAACCTAACCTTAGGGAGTTTGCTTAGTAAAACACTCGTGTTCGCCTACAGCGCACACTCGTGTCCTTACTAAGTACTAGCCCTAGGTCTAGGATATGACTTGACCACCCAAACCTTTAGGGGTCATGGTTCAGGGTACCCCTTGTCACCCTGAAGGGGTTGTACTTCCGAATGAAGGTGATTCTTTAAGGGATAAGTCACGATGCCTTAGCTATGTCACGGGGTATGTGTGAGACACATCTTCTTTATGGGGTTAGGGCATGAGCCTGTCTAGGTCTACTAGGACAGGATCCTAAAGTTTACTCGGGTTATTCTCTAGGGTTCAGGGGATGGTCATTTTAGGGGACTTAGGGTGGGACTCTAAATCTTCTGCCTAATTGGGCCTTTGAGTCAAACTCTTAGGGTTATCTTGGAAGACTTGGTGTTATTCACACAGGGTGATAAGCCACGTGTTGCCACGTGTTGGCCCTTTGGGTTAAAACTCTAACAATTCCCCTTCTTTATTTTCTTGCATAGTCAAACTAATCAACATTATTATGTTAATGCATATAGTTAATAGTGCTTGTTTTGACCATGCACATTTTCTTTATCTTCTTCCATTGTCACATTCCCAAGTCAAAATCACTTCTTCCATAACCCCCACCATTTATGGGTCAAACCCACTTTTTTCCATAACCTCATACCCATTATTCTTATGTAACCCCCATATTACACCCTCTTTTACATCCTTAACCTACCTACATGCATTCTTTATATTATATTGGGTATATAAAAAACCAAGGCTCAAGGGTTTGAAGAGATAGATAATGTCACGACCTTGTGCAAAGGGTGAAACCTTTAGAATAAGGGTGGAACCTTAAAAGGAGGAGATTGTATTCAAGAAAGAAATGAATACAAAATGAAACACAAGGCCGAAGACTGGTGTTGAATGATTCTGAGAAACCTGGAACTGAAACCCTATTTATATATCTGAGGTCCTGAGAATTGTATGGTCCACAACTGGTTTGGAATGTGTGATCCACAACTGGTCTGGAACATGCGTATGAATATACGCTTTGCTGTTGATGGTGTAGTTCAGCATCTAGGATCATACGGACCAGTTGGTTAACACATGTGTGTGTTAGCTAAAAGGTCTCGGGTTCAAGTTCTGTGAAAGGCAAAAATAACCCATGATCCTTACACTATCTCCTTAGAATTGCAGCAACCTCGAACTCAGGTTCACCAGCAACTGTAACTGCAGGAGTCAAGAATTGCAGCAACCTCAGTTCACCACCAACTCGTCTTGAGGGAGTGTCAATTGGAGCAGAACAACTGGTCAGAGCTCAAGATGACTTGTTCTTGTTGATCAAATTGGATTTCATCTGGTACTGGAGCTAGGTAACTGCGACAAGATAAGGCATCTGCTTTGCCATTTAGACGACCGAGACAAAGAATGTGCCCATCGCGCCTGACGTCGATTGAGAACTCACCACCAACTCGTCTTGAGGGAGTGTCAATTGGAGCAGAACAACTGGTCAGAGCTCAAGATGACTTGTTCTTGTTGATCAAATTGGATTTCATCTGGTACTGGAGCTAGGTAACTGCGACAAGATAAGGCATCTGCTTTGCCATTTAGACGACCGAGACAAAGAATGTGCCCATCGCGCCTGACGTCGATTGAGAACTCGTGCTGTTGCCCAGTACTGGAGGTTCTTGTGATCACAATACACCTTAACCACATGCGGGGAACCTTCAAGGAATCTGCACCACTCCTCAAAGGCATCGACGATCGCCAGCAGCTCCTTGTTGTAGACATCGTAGTTGATCTCAGGTGCAGTGAACTTGCGGGAATGGAAAGCAATGGGATGGAGAAGATGATCTGGACCTTCCTGGGACAACACCACCAATGGCGAAGTCAGAGGCATCAGCTTCCACGAAATATGGCTTCGCAGGGTCAGGATGGATAAGAACAGGTGCCGAGGTGAACGCCTTCTTTAGGAACTCGAACGCCTCCTCAGCCTCAGAGGACCAGACAAATGGAACATCCTTGCCAGTCAACTTCGTCAATGGCAATGCAATCTTGGAGAAATCCCGAACGAAACGTCGATAGAAGTTCGCAAACCCGAGGAAACATCGAACATCACGAACATTTGATGGTCTCTCCCACTCCAATACAGTCCGGACTTTTGCAGGATCCATGTGAACACCTTCAGCTGAAATGATGTACCCCAGGAACTCGACAGACTGCTGACTGAAAGAGCACTTCTCCAACTTGGCAAACAAGTGGTGCTTCCGGAGCCTCTCCAAGACTAACCGTACATGCCGTTCGTGTTCTTCTCGAGTCTTGGAAAATATCAGGATGTCGTCTAGGTACATGATGACAAACAAATCCAAGAAGTCCCGGAAAATATCGTTAGCCATGTGCTGGAACACAGCAGGTGCATTTGTCAGGCCGAACGGCATTACTACGTACTCGAAATGTCCGTAGCGTGTACGGAAAGCTGTTTTCCACTCGTCCCCTTCTCGAATTCGGATGAGATTGTACGCTCCTCTTAAATCGATCTTTGTGAAGTACCGGGCACCAAAGACGTTCGAGCATCGGAGACGAGCGGGAGAGGATACTTGTTTGGAATGGTGACCTTATTCAGATCTCGGTAGTCCACCACGAGCCGGAGACTTCCATCCTTCTTGGAAACAAAGAATACTGGAGCACCAGCCGGTGATCGCGAATGACGGATAAATCCGGTGACAAGATTCTCCTCAATGTATTTCCTCAATGTCTCCAACTCTGTTGGTGAGAGACCGTAAATGGGACCGGAGGACGGCTGCTTACCCTCAATGAGATCGATAGGACAGTCGTACTCACGGTGCGGTGGCAAGGCAGAAGCTTTCTTTTTGTCGAAGACGTCTGCGAAATCGGCATACTACTTTGGTAAGGCAGGAGGAACAGAAACATCCTTAGCAGAGCAGGGATAGACTTTGATCGCGAACACGGATGCTGGGTCATGTCGGCTATCTTTCTTGAACTGCTTCAAGGTGATATGCGAGACTCGAAGTGGAGGAGGAACTGGAACAGGATCGGAATCAAAGAGTGTGGCTGGAGTTGAAACAGCTGGGAAACTGTTCATGAAACGTTCTCTCCAACCAGGATCCACCAACTCGATCCACGGCAAACCAAGGATAATCGTAGAGTCTGGAATAGAAACAACACTGAAGGAGATGTTGCACAAGCACCGCAAGCAACGACCTCAACGAACTCCGTGTCATTTATTACCGCTCCAGATTTGATATCTCGTCCATCAACGACCCGTACAGAACCAGGAGTCTTCAAAGGATGTAGACGGATCCCGTTGCCTTGTCGATGAAATTTGCGTTCGCTCCGCTATCCACCAAAGCTTTACCAGAGAACTCCACCTCTGGTGTCTTCAGCTGCACCGGAACATGGAACGGCTTGCACACCTTCGTGGATGGAATGGATCCAAGATGAGGAAGGGAAGATGTTATGAGTGAAGAGCCTTGAGGAACATGAGTTGTTCCACGGCAATCCAGCCGGACGGCTCCTATTCGGGCTGGATCTTCTCGTTTCCCGCAGCACAGCAAGGGCCACTTCACGAGCTTGTTTTGGACGTCGATGACAATTCTCCAACTTGTGGTACGGGTCCCCACAGTACAAACAAAGCTTGTACTGAATCCGCTTCTGACGTTCGGTTGGCAAAAGCTTGCCTCGGCGTGATCGCCCTAATTCCATCGGGGATGGTTCTACTGAGGAAGATGATGAATCAGCAGATGAGGAACAGGGACTGCAGAAATGGAAGAAGACGGCACCAAGAAGAAAGAAGGATGCCGACGTTCTTGTTTCCGCTCGATCAACCGGTTGTCACAACGAATTGCCAACTCGATCATGCTGGTGAGGGTTTCGGAACCGCAAAATTCAGCAACATGTCTTTGACCTCGTCCTGCAACCCCGACCGGAAAACCTCCTTGAGAGCACGATCTCCCCATGTGACATCACAAGCAAGAAGTTGAAACTTCGATGCGTACTCTGCTACCGACATACCCCCTTGGTGAAGCTGACGGAGTTTGGTGATGGCAGCACTCTCACGATCCACGTCACTGAACATCGCCGTGAACCGTTCCACAAACTCGTCAAAATTCCCAAGGATCGGATCATTGTTCTCCAGCAAGGCTGAGAACCATGAAAGAGCAGAACCAGAAAGCAGCGACCCGATCAATCCAACCTTAATGGGTTCTGTGCTGTAGCGCCTCGGCTGCATCACGATCCGCAGACGAACTTGATTGAGAAAACCTCGGAACTTCGATCGGGTACCATCGAACTTTTCGGGCATGCTGATCTTCGGCTCTGGAGAATTCGCACGCTGTCGGAGCTGATCATTCTCCAGGTGTAGTTGTTCGAGCTGCTGCTGGAGGGCAGCAACTTGCTCATGAAGAGCATGCTCGGACATGATGAGTCGAAGAAGAAAAATCAAAAAGAAAAAGAGAAGAAAATCAAAAAGAAAAAAAAAGAAAAAAATCGAAAAGAAAATTGAAAAGAGAGAAAGAAAGAAAATGGGATCGATGACAAGCGGAAACAGAAGCTTGTCACTACTCAGAATCATTCAAACTGTCACGACCTTGTGCAAAGGGCGAAACCTTTAGAACAAGGGTGGAACCTTGAAAGGAGGAGATTGTATTCAAGAAAGAAATGAATACAAAATGAAACACAAGGCCAAGACTGGTGTTGAATGATTCTGAGAAACCTGGAACTGGAACCCTGTTTATATATCTGAGGTCCTGAGATTGTATGGTCCACAACTGGTCTGGAACATGCATATGAATATACGTCTTGCTGTTGATGGTGTAGTTCAGCATCCAGGATCATACGGACCAGTTGGTTAACACATGTGTGTGTTAGTCAAAAGGTCTCGAGTTTAAGTTTTGTGAAAGGCAAAAAATAATCCATGATCTTTACAGATAAAGATGGAGATATAAATAGATTATTTTATAAAAATTAGTTAGCGTATCTTTTGTGTCATGAGTTTCATCACATGTTTTCCCTTTCTTTTTCTTTTTTCTTTTTTTCATATGTGTGATCATTAGCAAGGACTACTACGATACACTATAACTAAAGCCATCAAGTCCCGAACATATCAATTCCCGAGTGATTTTCCTTCAACATGATTTTGGTGTAGTGAGCATGGAATGCTAATGTATGTTGTTTATGAATTTTCATGAACCTAAGCGTTCTTTTGGAGAAGGTTCTTTTAATTTTTAAGGTCTCTTCAAAATTAAATACTAAAGTGTTGTTTTAAGCAACCACATGGGTTTGCTTTAAATAACAAGTTGGTGGTAATTCAAGTGTGGAGATTTGAAGAATTCAAGTTTGGAATATAACTTACAATTGCAATGTGTTTTTGAAGATGCAAGAGGTAAACCAAGCATGGATCAAAATTTGGCACCTATGTGAGAGTGGTGATATCGATGAGGCACATTGTTTATGTATGGATCTTTCATACATAGATCCTCACATTGCAGTCGTAACAGTATCTTGTTGGATTCATTCAAGTCTTTGGGAATCTTGTGAAGTGTGAAGTTTGGTGAAGCAAGAGTATTGCGCGTTTGTGAGAGGTTCAGTTGTGCTTGTTAATGTAGCAAGTCAATTTTGATGGAGCATACAAGCCAAAGAAGTAAGTTGCAAGTGTAGGGTCGTGTTAATTAATTCAGTGGGAAAGCAAATCAAAATTTCTAAGCCAACTTCTAGTGCTAATTCTTGCAATCAAGTATTTTGCATTGATTCGAGGATTGAAGGAAGCAAGGAGACAAAGAGCAAAGAACGTGGTTGCAGTTGGTGACTCTAAACTGGTGGTGAACCAAGTGCAAGGTTAATGGAAGATGAGAAAGCTTGAGTTGTTGGTGCTTTCTAAGCATACTCAAGATCTCAAAAGGGGGTTTCACACTTTTGAGATAAAGCATGTTTCCTCGAAGAGAAAATGTAGAGGTTGACGAGGGGACCCGACAATACTTTTCCCGCGTGTGGTGTATCCTAGTTGAGCCAATGTGGCAGTCAAGTCTTCCTTCCATGCTGCTACTCGGTGGGTTTCCCCTCATTGTAGCTATATGTGCCCTTTGGCTCTCAACCATCTCTCCTTTCTAGCAGGCTTTGAGATGTCTAAGAGGTTTTCCTCGTTTGTGATGGTGTTGTTTGCCCCCTCAATGTCTGATTTGTCATGTGTCATAATTTTTACTATGACTTCTCTTTACTTTGGACATTGACTGTTGTTACCTACCAAACTATGTTGACAAGCTCTAGATGTAGTAGGAAACAGACCCGCTTAATGCACTTGGTATCTAGTGATCGTCCGACTGGGTGTCATTAGGTATTTGCAGGAAACTCTAGGCGAAGCTAGAACTTACCTTCTAGAAAATTCTTACCCTAGTTTTCCGTGTTCCGGTTGGGTTAATGGCTAGTTCTGGTGAGTTTGGCATGTTGGATATGCTTAGAGATACCCTGGGTTTTGACAGGTTAAGGTTTAGGGGTCAATGGGTCATTAATTAATTCACCAAGTATATTCCCTTTAGGAATGAGATTTTGTGCCATCCCACTTATGTAAACAGGAAAATAGGGGGGGGGGGGAAGGGGGGCTCTTTATCACATATATTAAATAGTACATGTGGGAGAGTTCCTGGGTTCATAACTGAGTTCCTTACTCTTCTGCCGGTGCAAGCTTTAACTTATATCGTTAAGACACAACTCTCTATTGTGCCGTCCTAACTTCTAGATGACAAGGGTACGTCCCACCTTTAGGGTAGCACACCTTTAACATTGGCAAATCCATGCTTGGAAGGTCTTGTCGGAATGTACATTTCAAGAGGCAAAGGTTGAGGCTTGTCTTCAGTCTCCTCCTCCATGTCAAGCTAGGTGTAACACTCATGGCCAAGCAAGGCACATTCGTGTCCTTCTCCAACCGTGGGTGTGGGATCTTATTTGACAGGTTCACATTACCTAATTCCTGAGGGTTCACTAAGGGGTTCTAAAGTTGGCATTTAGGAGTCACGTTTGTGGCACTTGGTGCAACTCTTGAATCTAAGGGCTATAGCATAATAGCCCACATCGTGGAAGGTAGTGTCACATGGAGATATAGATGTCACACGATAAAAAGCCTGAGGCACACCCTTTGGGGTCGTGTCATGGGTTTGTTGCCAAGGGATTGAATACTCTAGTAAACATACATGCTTGTGTTCGCACTAGGGTGCTAAACCTTGAGCATCCATTCAAGGGAGGTTAAGTCTCGTAACTAGGTATGCTTTGGCACACATGGCTAGGGGGTGTTCTCCTTAGGATTTATGGGTTGAACAACCTACGCTCATTAGAAGCCCTATAATAAGACACTAGCAAGGTAAGTTATTCAAACCTAGCCTTAGGGAGTTTGCTTAGCAGAACATTCGTGTTCGCCTACGAAACACACTTATGTCCTCACTAAGTATTAGCCCTAGGTCTAGGGTATGACTTAGCCACTCAAACCTTAGGGGTTAGTCATGGTTCATGGTACCCCTTGTCGCCCTAAAGGGGTTGTTCTCCGGATGAGGGTGATTCCTCAAGGGGTAAGTGACAATGCTTTAGTTTTGTCACGGGGGCATGTGTGAGACACATCTCCTTTGTGGGGTTAGGGCATGAGCCTGTCTAAGTCTACTAGGATAGGATCCTAAAGTCTACTCGGATATCCTCTAGGGTTTGGGGGATGGTCAATCTAGGGGGCTTAGGTTATTACTTTAAGTCTTCTGTTTAACTAGGCATCTAAGTCAGACTCTTAAGGTCATCTTAGAAGACTTACTGTTGCTCACACAAGGAATTGACGCCGGAAGGCCACTTGGCGGCCATGTGTTGCCACATGTTAACCCTCCAGGTTAAAACTCTGGCATCATGTGTCTTCTTTTCTTGGCATCTCTCGGCTTCCCGTTTCTCAGCCTTCTTGGTGTACCAAAGTAACTTGTCAAACGTCCGATCATTGTATAGCTTGATCCACTTGCGGATCTCCAGCTACAATCCCTTTAGGTATCACATTTTCTTGGTCGGGTCGACTGGGGCATCCCTTAACTAGGTGATGTACCTCAGCTTCTTGTGGTTATCGTTTACACTTCTCAACTCACATACCTGTTCAAACTTGTGTACATGTTGGTCTGCGTCTTTACCCTTCGCTTCTTGGAATGTGGGTAAGGGCACTGTCATTATGCTCTCTTGCATTCGATTGAGTGCATGAGCTAGTAAGGTCACCAAATGGATTCTCAAGGCGTTCCATTCGCTTGGGAGGTGCTCCACTCTAGACCCTCGCTTCAGGGGTACTCATCAAACACAAGTTTGGCTCTCAGATGTGGGGGCTCATCGTAACCGTCACTTTCACCCACATCGAGAGGTCCTACCATATGTCCCACTTTGTGTTGTAGGTGCTACGGGTTTTCATACCTCTCTTTGTCGTCTGTGACTTGCAATCGCCTTTAATGCTGTTGTGCCAAGTCTTTCATTACTTGGAAGTTTGGTCAGGTGGTGTTGGCATCATTCCCTTGGACAGGTGAGATAGGGGTAGACTGTGGCAACCGGGGTACCTCTCTGCCCTCCATTAGCCTCCCTTGGCCAACCCGACGCATCCTATTGGCTAGTTGGTACTCACTAGTCTTCAATTGTTCAAATGAATTAATCTCAACTCTCATGTCTCTCCTTTGGGTCACAAATCTACTTGCTACAGTGTAATTAATATCCTTCCATGGTTGCCACAAATGGTCTTCGAGGACTCTACATGCCAGATGTGAAGTGACTTATAAAACCTTGGTGGTCTCCAGGACACTACTGCTAGCATCCAGTCTTGGGGGTTCGCACTGGTGAGCCAGACTTTGCCTCAAGAGCACTAAAAGGTGCTATGATGGCCTCTACCCAGACGCCGTGAGGGCTCGAGTATAGGTGAGTAGGAGTTCCCTATTGCGCGGTGTTGTTGCTTCTTTGTTGGTATATTGTTGGACTAGGAGCGGGGCAAGAGGAGAATAATCGAGAGATGTGGTGAACATAAGGAATCTAGATATATATATATATATATATATATATATATATATATATATATTGCCTGTTCGGATACAATGTCGCTCCAAAGGAGGTGGAGCAAGATACAAAGAAGAAGACAAACTAGAAGGACCCCGACCCACTACCAACCTTCCTGCTTATATATTGGGTCAGCCAGTGCTAGACCCTAACTCCATGTAGCACTCTCCTATTGGTCTGCCGCCCTATGATAGAGTCCTACATGTAGCAATTATGTGCCTCCCTCATGTGTGCTGTCCTAAGTACCTTGGTAATTCATCTAGACAATCGGATCTAGGCCTTTGCTAAGTGCTGCCTAACAAATGTTGTTGTCGGTCAGTACCTACTATACCTTCCCTGCTTGGCCGCTATGTACCGTCGCTCATTCACGCCAGTTGGCAGTTTGACGATGATTAAACCACCATCAACCAGCTTACGCTCCTCAGCTCGCACACATGCTCAAACTTGTGTACATGCTAGTTTGCGTCTTTGTCCCTTGCTCCTCATAATGCGGGTAAGTGTCATTGTGCTCTCCTACACCCGATTGAGTGCGCAAGCCAGTAAGGTCATTGGGTCTACTTCTATGGCTTCCGATTGCTCCTAGGAAGTGTTTCAATCTGGTCCTTAGCTTCGGACGTGCTAAGGTCTACTACGTCTTGGTACCCTGCAGGTACCTTCTTCCTCCCTCGCACACTCACTCTTCAATTTAGGGTTGGTGACAAGGATGAGCTCCTCTCGATTGTCCCTCATGGGCTCCTCTTTGTGGGACCAACATAATTGTTGGTGGTGCGGCATACCTCGACTAAATGGTATTCCCTCGTTTAATAGGTGTCTTGGCAAGACTATGCGACTTTGCAAAATTTCATGGTGTCGGGACAGTCGTGATTGCTAGGGCATATTTTCCTTGCCTTGAGACAATATCCCTCGTCTCTTGGTTGTTGCAGCTCTGTTGTATGCCTGTGCAAAATCCCTTTGCTTGTTCAGTATAGTCTCGCTCACTTGGGTGGATTCCTCTCTTCCCTAACTTAGAGTGACCACTGTGTGGCCCCCTCACCAACACCTCTTCTCAATCTATCAACTTGTTGATAGGACCACCAACATAAAGGCGACTGGACATCGACAAGTTGATAGAGGTGGCACTCCCCCATTGACTTAATGCACCTCCCTAAACCCTAAACCAATGGACTGCCGCCCTATGTCGTAGTCTTATCCTACTAACTTAATGCACCTCCCTCATGTGTGTCTTTTTTAGTACCTTGGTAATTGGTCTGGACGATCGAATCTAGCCTACTATCAATGCTGCATGACAGCCATCGCTATCGATATGCACCATAGTTACGAACATGAACACGGAACACGAACACGAGCCTCAGATTTCAGGAACCTGACCACGGAACACGATCACGGCTCACGATGGCTCATGATGGCTCACGAATATTCTAGTGAATATTAATGAATATTCTAGTGAATATTAACGAATATTCTAGTGAATATTCTAGCTATATTAACCATAATAAAATAAACCTTAATTAATTAATAAATATAAAACTCAAAGAAATAGTATGTATTTAAAAAAACATATATATGCCAAATTATGTATACATTAACCTTAAAAATGTGTTTTTTATCATATACAAGCTGGTTGCCAAAACCTCTCTTATAAATATGCCGCATTCTTCAAAAAAGGAATAAAAAATAAAATAAAAATAAATCATATACGTGTCTAGCTTATATAAGAATATAATATTTGGATATGTTGTACATATTATCTAAAACTCCACGTTTTTACATGTTGTAGTTTAATTTTATATAAATATATATATGTGTGTGTGTGTGTGTTTATAAGTATTATCATACATATATATGCAAATGTACATGATTATATATACAAAATTACCACTATCGCAAAGAAGGATGCTTTCATAGTGTTGGATTGCTGCGCCATGCTTATTGTGCCTTGGATTGCTATGTGACGTCGTGCGCCCTAGAAAGAATATTCCACAAGTATATTCAGCCGAGAATATTCTAAACAATGTTTCATGTTACGAACATGGGCCTCTCCCAATCAGTAGCACTATGTCCCTATGTAAAGAGACTACATCTTCCATTCTCTTTTCTTAGATTGCTGACTAGGGATGTAGACACCCTTCTCAATCAACAATACTGTGTCTCTTTG
Organism: Selaginella tamariscina; assembly: GCA_003024785.1. Lineage (NCBI taxonomy): Eukaryota > Viridiplantae > Streptophyta > Lycopodiopsida > Selaginellales > Selaginellaceae > Selaginella > Selaginella tamariscina. Next base: position 976,458 of record PUQB01000002.1, on the reverse strand, counting down.
TAGCCTACCTACTTCTTTCATTCTCTCTCTGTAGATTGGGTTCAACAATACCCTTCCTAGTCGGCAAGATGTAGGTAGTAGTTTTAGTTTTTAACAGGTTTAGTGTGTAAGTTTAAGTAGGAATGTCTAAAAATAATTGTTTGTCAATGTAGTTCGTTTGCTACTTCTATTGAGACCACTTTGCCTCATCTATTGTTAGTTGTCAAGACATGTTGTGCTAGTGTGGGGGGACAACAAAGATTTTAGACTTGTTGATAATAATGATCATAAAGAGGTTTAGCATCCTTTGCCAAATTTGATTTATGCAAAGATAATGTTTAAGGTACCCACTTGATTACTCTTTTCTTCCATCCTTGATTATATTTCTTTTTCAGAATGAGATCAAAGAGGACTTGGATAATGTTGTCAAGCATGCAAAGGGTAACGCAAGAGTGGAAGCTAATTTGAAGCAATAGGTATATAAAAAGCATAACCGACACATGATGGAGTTTTTCAACCCAACCTTGGGTGAGGCCTAGTTTCAAAGAATCACTAGCAATGCGATGGATGGGCCTAAAGAAATTATATACACTTTCAAAAGCTAGGATCATGAATGACTTGTGGATTTGGTACTTAAACAAGCTTGGCCGCTTAAACATGAAGGATGAGCAACAAATTTTGGGCTTGCATGGAGTGCAAGACAAGGAGTGGTTGAAGTGGTTCACCATTGACCTCTATTGAAGAATGGTATGGGATGAGGCTATAGAGATCTTGGAGAACTTGCATAAGAATGGTGGCAATTTGGAACAAAGGAGGACTTCTACGATAGGTTTGATGAGATGAGAGCCAAGTGTAAGACTTTTATGTTCTAGCATTTTCTTGAATATATCTTATTCACATTCTCTACTAAGCCAAATGATTTCTTTGAGCGAGTGGAGTTTGCCAGAAGGAATTTGGAGGTCTATAGTAGTTTCAATATTACTTTGAATTGACATGTGGTACAGATTTGCAGTGGCAAAGGAAGTTGCCCTACCACCACAAAAGCTTTAGATGGACCACACGAGCTCTCCTCTTATGTAGAGTAGAAGGACATCTTTACTAACCCCATTTGAACATCGACACATGCCCTTTTGGTTGGACTTTTTGAGAAGCATCGACTTGGGAAGTAGGTTTGTATAAGCTACACATTAATGACTTATTGTCACTGATTTGGCAACTTGAGGAAGTGGAGACAATATTGAAGACAAGGACCAAGAAACAATTGCACCTCTAGCTAAGGTAACTCCACCTATACCCAGAGCTGGTAGCACCCCACCGCTCCATCTACACTGCTCTAAGAGGTGTTGCCAATAGAAGCACTTTAGATATTAATGACAACTTATTGGTGTTCATCTCGACTTTGGTTGTTGCTTAAGGCAAGTATAACTTAGTTGTGTGTCATTGAGGAGATGGGCAAGTCTTTCTTTGAGGAGGGCATTGAGCAGTAAAAACTTATAACAAGTTGCGAGGTTTGGTTAGCAAACACCACATCACAGACATTCATACAAGGTTTCCAAAGGAGGCAAGTAAGTACGACTTCAATCTTGTCATCTTGGATTTCTCCAACAACTTGGAGCCTCTGCCTTCATCCCTAGACAACATCATGTTGCATCTTGATGCAATAAGGATTGATGAAGCTCTTCAATTCGGAGGGATGCACTTGTCCATAAATGATTACATGGTGGTCTTTGCCACAACCAACATGATTTGTAAAGCTATACAAATGGCTAATGTCATCGGGCTTGGACATTTAGCGACATATTTCATTTACCACATGTAAGGATGGGATATTGTCATGGAATGAAGATATTACTCATAATTATTCTCTTCATTTGGTTGACTTATTTTATTTCCAAGAAACTTTGGTTATGATATTGCTTTTCTAAGCCTCTAGAAATGTGCCAGTCAACAGTCCACTATGGCTAAGGAGCACAATCCTTGTAAATATATAGATAAGGTTCCTTACAGTAGTTCTTTTCTAATTGTACTTGTAAGCTTCTTCTATAGCCCAAGAGTGTGCCACTTATGCAGCTTGTGATTGACAAGCTTATAAGGCATGGCACTCTTGTTTGAGATATAGGTTCAACTACTATATTATCTATGGTTGCAACGATTGATTTGGGTAGAAACATCTTGGGAACAAAAAAATTATTCAGACTGCTAAGGATTGCCAATGCAAGGATCATAAGTGACATTAGGCTAGTTGAGATACTAACTCAACCACCTTCTTGTGTAACTCACGAAGGTGATTTAGGATAGCAACAATGTTGAAGAAGAAAATATGTAGTGGGTGGATGCAAGGATACATGTTTGATTATAGTTACTGTATATTTTGTTTAATACATTGCTGTGCATTATTTATGCAAGCTTATTTCATCGAATAATATAAAATTACTACTGTTTTTATGGTGTAATATTGATGCGACTTCTAATAAAAGTAAGTTTGATGTGCAGCAGCATCATTAAACTCCAAGTTCAAAATAAATTAAAGGAATATTCTTTTAAAAACTTATAGTTTGATATTTTAATAAATCTGCGATGACATACCATATGGCAAAACGCGAGACAACGTGACACCATGTAGCGCTGCCAGCCGACCCGACCTAACGCGTCACGGACTGGGTCCATGGGTCGGGTCGGGCCGGCTGTTCTAACCTATTTGTAAATAGGTTGGGTCATGGGGAACGGCCCGGTCAACATGAATTAGTTGTGGTATTCAGAATGGACAAGTTTGTAATGCCAAATACTTGCACTTTTTTATACTAGAGTTATAGTCAATAATAATTTTAATTTAGAAAAGTATTTGGAATATGTCTCAACAATGTATATCTGTGGTATAATATTCTGATTAATACGGGAAATTTTCAAATTTTTGTACAATTTTTATATAATTATTTATTTAATTATCAAATTACAGCCACACATGCAATATAAACTAAAATATATAAACAAATGATAACTACGGTAACTATATTGTTTATGCTACAATATTGCAGGTGTTGTGTATGATTAAGTTCCTCAAGGTTAATTTTATATTATATAAAACTAGAGAGTTGATTTGATAATTTCCCAGCAATAAAAATAATATGAAATAAAATATTATTATTATTAACATATAAATGTGCATATTATGACATACAAACTACAATGGGTGCTTCAGGTACAGGCTGTCCCGGTTTGTGCCACTCCCATTGGCCAGTAGCTGCAGAAAATATAAAGAACTTTGGACACCAGGTAGACTGCTTTTCCTTTCTTAGCCTTCTTTGGTGCTCCTCGAGGCTCATTTTGGCAGCTCTCGCCTTATCAATGTCCCTTGTAAGTATTCCCTCGGACACACCACTCCATACCAATGCCGACTCCATATGCGATATAGCCTGGCATAGTTCACCGAATATAAGTATTAATTCACTAAATAAATAAAAATAAACTTACGTGGGGATTGTTCACTTCCGGTGTTTTAAGGCATCCGATAGCCGCCTTGGCATCGTACAAGACGGTGGTTGTGCCACTTGTCTTCTCCTTAACGTATACGGTTCTAAAGCAGGGATCAGTCTGTGATTTTACATAATGATGTTTTCGTATACTTACTTGTCCCAGTTTCCTTGGACGTCATATAAAGTGTGACCAGTCTGGGAGTCCATTACTTTCCCAGAGACCCTCCTGTTTGATTCATGTAAACTGAACAGCGATTTGTTCTTGAACGTGACCACCGCCTTGAGGCCCGTCTCCGGGCAGTTCACAGTGGTGTTCCCGGTCCATTCCGTGCAGGGAACAGGGAGAAACCTGAAACCGAGCCTCGGAGATGTCATCTCATACGTCTCGTTGTGCTTGCTTAGCTTGAGGATCCTCTGTCCGTGTATCGTAACTTCAACTCCACTTCCTATAACAAGAACATTAAGAAAATACATCGTGGGAACATGACCCCACATATGGCGTGTTAAACAAGTACCGTAGAATCTGGGCGAGGCATGGTGTGAGAAACTGAGCTGAATACCCTTCTTCTCATTGGTTGCATAGAGGGCACTGATGGGAGGATGATGAGAAACCTACGAAAACCCACATTCTCTGTTGATATATATATATGAATAGTTTTTTTAAATACCTGTTCTAAGAACACATTCAAGTCCCAGCTGATACATGGTGTGTTTCTCCAAGAACCGGATTGAATGGAGCTTTCCCAAATGGAGTAACACGAGTAGTAGAGATGTGCCATCGGACAACAGCGAGAAATCTTTCAATGGGTGTTGGGGGATCTACACAGGGAGAAAGCAAATCCTGTGATGAGCAGTAAACACACTCCCCGTAGAGCTGTAGCTGCGACTTTGGCATGTTGAAATGTACAGGAACTTGAAACCGTGTTAGATCGGAACCGACTCCCTTGAAGAGATTGAGCACGCCGGCGATCCCTGTACGTTTTGTGGAGTCATAGTGATCGTTTAGCTGCAGTGGAGGCGTCAAAACAGGCACTTTGTGATCCGTAATCTCTTTCTTGCCTACAGAAGAACTCAAGGAGCTGGAATTGAAGTATCCGAGGAAGCCCATGTAGCTGAGATGAGGATTGCTTGTTTCGTGCAAGGCAAGAAGAACATATGAAGAATGAAGGGCTTTTCTGTTTTTTGCAGCTTTTTTTATCCCACAAAAACGTAGGAAGAGAGGGGATTCTGGAGAGAAATAAGGGGATTATATATACACCTGCGCGTCAAGCTGAGAATCAGATTCACGGCGTTCATGCACAGACGACGAGTGCTGGCTTGTCTCCTTTGGCTCGCCATTCCCGCGTACGTGGCGGAGCTTCCATGTGACACGTGTATCATTCTCTTAAACGCGGTTATACATGGGTAGATCTTGTCCGTCAAATATACATTTGCTCGTGACACGTCATTATAGCCTACGTGGAATCCCTCGTAAAAAGCATAAATGCTTAAGTCTATTTACATATGATATTAATACAAATTTATAGTACATGTATCAAAATAGATGTTAGGCAATCGATATAGGAAAATGACAAACGTAGATGTACCTGCATGGGTAGAGAACGTTTACTTCATATAATGATATAATACAATAAATATATAAAATACCCATAACGCAATATAGAGGTATCATGCGTAACCCATACCATATATAATTAATGACCATAATTTATTTCAAAAACTATATATGTGTGAGAAGAAAACGATGCATCCAAAAAAAATCCACGGTGGATTAAGAGTTACACGTGGTAGCCTAATTATTCGTAGATGTCACGTACGTATATCATTATTAGTATCACATTTTACATCCGTTTCAATGATCTTTCGCATACGCAAAGTGTATCCATCAGCTAGGTGTATATTAAAAATACTGCAATCTATATAGTATCGAAAGTCAAGAATAGTGCGGGTAGGTCTCGTGACAAAAAGAGCAAATAAAGTGTAAAGGTTAAGTTTCTATAATAGCTATAAAGTATAAATCTATAGTATTGCAATGTATGTTGCGCGTGCTTATTAAATATATGTACAATATTAATACAAATATAATATAAATGAAGTTTGTAATGCCAAATACTTGCTCTTTTTAGGATAAAGTTTAACTTAGAAAAGTATTTGGAATATGCCGTACACAAACAAAAGTATATATCTAAAACCAGAATACAAAATCTAATTGGTTTTTATAATTATTATGGACGTATAATCTATGCCCGGACATGCACGTAAATATTGTTTATCTATATATTTAATCATGAATATGCATATAAACTAAACACGCTGGTTCGATTGTCAAGTTTACAACATGTATCATGTATGTATGCATCGAGCATTAGATGCAACTGTACATACATTCCACATATAGAGATGAAATCTTGAGTAATAAAAGTTTTTGCATTTCTTTGTGTGTTCATACGGTATAGTATAACTCAGAATATCCTGTCTAGTATAGGCTGTGAATATGCTCTAGCTAATTTGTGATTAGTGAATAAAATTAAGAAATATACATGTCACCGCACCTTGGCAACGACGTCGGGTACCTCGACGTCGTTGTCGTTGGCGTCCGTACAGGAGACGCTAAACACAAGCTTGGTCTCCGTGGGAGGGACCGCCACCTTCCCCACTCCTCACCAGCTCCAACAAAGTCAATGGGAATCGGTCCCCCATCTTCTTACGCGGAAGAAACTCTGCATATAACAGGCTCTTCCCGTACGACAGCATCGTTACCTGCTCAAACAAACACACAAGAAGTTAGAACAAAAACTATACACTTGTCTCTGCGTGTGCATGTGTGTGTGTTACAAAGATTAAAAAAACAGGCAGTGTGGGTGTGTTTTATACAGATCAATCTCGAAGCACTTGTATACATGTGTGGTGGATGTGTGTATACTCATAATATTATGCCAGTATCGTTTGATAAGTATAACAAAACCAAGCACACAACACGCACAATAATACGATGGTTTGACTACTAGGTAAATATAGATATGTAATTACCTCCAATCCTTGCTGCTGCTTGAAGGTAAGTAGAAAATTCTCCAATGACATCCCAACACAATCCATCTCGAACCTGTCCCACAATGTCCAGGTTAATGGTGCACCTTGCGACCTCGGAACCTGTTCATATACAAACGATTTAAGTTATACCAAATCAATATTAATAGCAAAGCAAATGTCTAAGAATACAAACATAACACATACACACATACAGCATAGTAAACGGTACATAACATAATACTACGTAAGCTTAAGGTACCGTATGTTCGATTGCTTTGATAGGTTGAGCAAAGCAGAAGAGGGGCAGAGAAAGGTTGAAGTAAGAATGTCTGTAGTCAGTGAGTGGTTTTTGCTGCAAAAGTTTGTAAAGCTCAAGGCACATCAAACCGCCGACAACCGACGTAGACGTGATTATTGCAGGAATCACACGCCCACCTATCAACCTCGCCTGCAAGAGCATATATGTTTATGATACAATAAACCGTGTGTATACATGAAATAAGCAAGCAAACATTATACATTACTAACTATCAATATTTTTAAAGATATGATGTTAATATACCTGCAATTTGCTGCATAATGGAATTCCGTAATTACATGATCGAAGGTTAGCAGATGCAGCAATGAAGTCAGCGTGGAAGTTTCGTTCATCATCCTTTTCAAACTCTATAGGTGTGAGGCGATAACCCTGCCAAGCATGATGTTATTAAGCACATGTGATAGATCCGTACAACCTCAAAAGGTAGTAGAAAACACAGGAAAAGATTACACTACGCTCTTTTGATCTCCAAATGTGCGACTAATAGAAACATGTAGTAAATATGTAGATACAATGTATATGGACATAATATACCATATATAACGTAGTGCTTTCTTTTGCTTTCCGCGTGCGTGACACTAGATGTAATACTATATAAATAAATATTACATGCCATATACATCATACAACACACGCACACGCAAACGCACGCACCACAAGACTGGGAGGAGTTGGAAGCTCTTGGAGAATAGCTTCACAAGCAGCAGCAGCATCTTGGTCGTCATCTTGGCCCTACGCTGCTGATTTCGCAATTCATTGTCGTTGGTAGCAATCTTGACTCCTTCCTGTTCGACATTCAGATATAATAAGAACATATTCAGATATGGCTAGCGTTATATCTTTACTTAGTATACATGCCTATGTACGTTCCTACATATTTATATATATCATCTCTATATAAACACAATAAACATGTAATCGAATTTTAACTCTTAATTAAATTACTGTACAAACACAAATAAATACACCTATATAGACAGAAAACATGTCAGTAGTTGACTTAGTCAATAGACTCGTGAGATAGTAAATTATAAACTCTAACGTGTACGAACATATAAGTAACAGAAACACATGAACGCACACGCATACACAATCGCACACAACTTTACCTTAGGCTCGAAATGCGGAACTATGACTCTTTGTAAAACGTCCACAAAGAAGGAATGGTCACGGCAACCTTTTAGGCCATAAACTGGCCTGCAGATTAGATGCCGCAATTATAAAATCCAAGTGTAAAGGGTCTGAAGTATCAAAAGACAGCGGAGTGGGAATGCGCTTTGTCCCACTCCAAAAAGGGGCATTCCCTTGTGTTTGCATTCCAGCAGGGAAATTATGAAGAAGCTGTCAACAAACAGGATATTAAAACAAATGACACACACACACAAGCGTGTATATATAAAAGACGGAAAGAAGAAATCTATACCTGCTTTATGCTATTTGAAAAGAGTTCCTCAAACTGAAACCGAGCCCATTGGACGCACGCCTCGAAGCTGTACAGTCGAAATAGTGAGAAAATCTCTCTCTCTCTCTCATGCGCGCGCGCGCACACACACACACACACACACATTTGGTCTGTCTACAGACAAACAGACACACGTACATATATGTAGCTTGGCATACTTTTGGGATATATGCCATTTACACGTACACACGTCTACTCTGTCTAGTTGGGTCTCTTTCGACACGCACGCACGCACCATTGATATCTATATACCTCAGTGGCCTTTGACGAACAAGGGCGTCTCGTAAGGTCTCAAGAATGGGAAGCTTGGAAGAAGGAGGCGATTTACGAATAGAGTCCTGGAAATCCTTCTTGGAGAGGTAAGAATTCACATCCATGGGACGCTGCTTGAAGAGAGCTTCGAAAGTGTCAACAGCCCACTGGATAGTGTGCTCATGTGCATACGGGAAGTTCTTCAGCGTGCAAATCGGGATTTCCTTGTGTTCTGGGGCATCACGGGTTGATGCATACATCTCGGACTGGAATGGTACAAAGACCTGTTGCAGGTGTTATATGTATGTATCATCAGTGCTGGTTAAGAAAACTGTCTTGTTTGTATTTTACCTGGACACTACCTTTCGTGCCATGTTTCCCACCATCTATCATCGGCCTCCTGTAGTTCACACATCGCATGTCTATATAGAGCCTTGAAGAAGAGGTGTCCACCGCAGATATCACGCCTGAACAACGAAACTTGGCATTAATTTGACACACGCAACACACAAATGATAGTACTCTCTCTCTCTCTCTCTCTCTCTCTCTCTCTCTCTCTCTCTCCTCTCTCTCTCTCTGTCTGCGTGCGTGCGTGCGAACTTGTACAGATGCAGTCGCACAAGTGTGTCATAGATAAACATGCACATATATCGTGCCCACCAGTGATGCATTCAAAGAATGAGGTGTCGAATATGTTCTCTGAATTGGCGTCGAATTTCTCCTGGAGCGTGTGGATTTGGACAGCAGGATTTATCCTTCGTAACGCTCTGGCAGCAACAGGGCTCTTAGGTCCCCCCACGTCGTCTATATGGTACAAAGCTTGGTCTACCATATTCGGCTTTGAAACAACGTCCATGTCTGCTATCACAATGCGTCCCGTGGCTCCGCATCCCACTCCCATCAAGACCAGGTTCTTCAAAACCTCTGACCCGATCCCACCTGCCCCAACCACGAGCCACTGCACACTCAAGGAGATTAGCCCCCCCCCCCCTCTCTCTACACACACACACACACGAATTTATGTGGTAGACTTTTATATCATATGTATATAAAGAGAGAGATTCATGGACATATCTGCATATATGCTTATTTTTTGATATTTTAGGATAATATTTTTGATATTATTCACACACACACGCACAACACACAACACAACAAATCAAAGTTAAAATTAATAGCAAAAAATTATAGAAATACTTTACAAACTACGCGGTATATATACAAGCATACACACCCACCTGTGAGCAGCTCAACTTCTGCTGGAAGTCTTTCCCAAAAAGAGCGGCTTGAGAATCGTATCGAGTTCCAAGTGGAGATCGTTCTTCCAATGGTGTCGGTTCCGTAGGTAGACATTCCATGGCATCGAAATACAACCATTGTCTCACCGGCACATACACTTTGGATAAGGCCTGCAACACAAAACATTAAGGCTGTATATAAGTATATACAGCAGGCAGTAATGAGCAAGTTCAGCTAACTTCAAAATGAAACATAACCCACCTTAATGACCTCCTGTGCAGCTATTCCACCTGTGATTGCCACGACCGGGCATATCTCCAAAGAACCACCTTGAGCAAGCAGTCTTATGATATCTTCGTCCATTCCTGAGCACGCATCTTCATTTTTGTTGACTTCACTTTGCTCGGAGGTAACAGAAGCCTCCGCTACATCACTTTTGGCATGATGCAAGGATACCAAAGTAGACTTGTCCGCTAAAGAAGTGTGCCAGATCTCTCTAGCTAGCTTGACAACCCCCTCAACATCATGCTCCTGTGGAATACCCAAAGAACATCCACGTTGCCGCTCGTACTCGTCCACTGCTTGAAAACCAACGTGAAGTGTAATTGCACGGGAAGCTTTCGTAGGATCCGTGATGCAAAACTCGGGAGAGCGTATTAGATTTCTCCATTGGGAGGAAGCTATCTTCCTCCCAGGTCGTTTTTCTGGAAATAACCACCACCCATATATCTCTCGAACACACGGGTATCTTCGGAAATGGTGAACGGTGTAAGCCTTACTGTGACCGGATACGGACCACGCTGGGTTAGTTCCTCCATTCCAGCAATCCTGCAACAAGAAGATGAACGTGGCTTATCCATTAAGCTAGAACCAGAGAAGCTACAAAGCTCACAAACTACAAACTTTGAACTTTAATGTATATGATAGTACCATACCGTACTCACTTGATAGAAGTGCTAAACATTGATGAGCAGGAGATAATAACAAATTATGAAAACTACACAAAACAAAAAGCAAAATGCAAGACCACATACCCACTGAAGAAGACTTCGTCTCCGTCTACTAATCCGTGTCTCTGATCCTCAACGACGGTGACAGTTGCGGGGAGTCCTGGGTGATACTCTCCACCATGATGGATACAGCAGGCTCTAGGGTCTCATCCAGGATCGAAAAACAATCACCCAAGTCAACAAACACGAAGGAGAACATCCCACGAGAGATTGCTGCTATGAACATGGCACCGGACCCGGCAAAGCCTGTTGACATGAGCAATATCCAGAAGACTCCCTGTGTGTCATGACCACAATCTGCGAGTCCCTGATGGAGCTCTCCCAAGGCGGCCTCCGGGATTACAACCACGTCTACGGAGGCGCTCAACTCACGGAGTGTCCGAGCAGTGGCGACGGCCCTGGAGGAGCCGATATCGGACTCCTTGAGAAGCATGTGGGAGCCGAGGTCTTCAATGGAGACGGCGCCTTCGTCAAGCAAGTGAATACTGGGAATGCCGGACAAGACGGTTTTTGGAGATTTCTGCACCAATGCCCCGGCATCCCAGGAGAAAATCCTGCTCCTGGTGAGGCGCTCGACGGCGTCGAGGCCGATTGAGTGGATTAATCTAGAAAAGTGTACCTCATCAATTGGCGCCGGCCCTGCGGCCTGCTCCTCCATCGCGATCCACCTCCATGGTCACCATTTTGGAGAATGGAACCCTAAATCTTTCCCTTAGTCAGTTTGTTCTTATTGCCACGTTACCAAACCGACTATGCGCTTTGCATAAATATAGGTACTCACGTTTGAAACCATATATACATCATGCTCATTTTAAATCTCTCTCTCTCTCTCCACGTATGTATGTTCTTGCTGTCAGTCATGTCAACTTTGTAGCTCGCTGGATGCTTTCCAACAGCGACTCAATTACGAACATACTTCTAACCACGCAAATATATCCCTTGCGTGTATGCTGTGTGTGTGAGAGAGAGAAAAAAGAGAGATATTAAGTTTCTTATCAAGGTTATCCATAGTGATGGTTTGCTTGTTGAAGACGGGATTCTTGAGAAGTTTTTGAAGACATGAAGGGCAATAGTAGTATAACGATGGGAACATCGTCTTCACACAAGAATCCTTCTTCCTTGCCAAGTTTACAAAGTATGAGATCTCTCTCTCTCTCTCTCTCTCTCTCTCTCTCTCTCTAATATATATATATATATATATGCATGCGTGCGTGTGTATGCATGTATACGTATGTATACCTTTTCCAGTTTGATTATCCGGGATTCCATTTAAAACGCTTAAAGTATGACATGTCGTGAGAAGCTAGTATCTGTGTGTGTGCGTCTCAAATGACTATATTTATATATACATACTATATATAAATGTTTCTCCATACATTTGTAATACAGGTATTGAGCTGTTCATACGTTAAATGACAGCAGAAGCATACCGGACCTCTATAAGGTTCTCGTGCGAAGTATTATTTGGAATCAGAAAAAGAAGCTACTGTAACACATCATGACTCCACCCATTTCTCACAAGTATACATTCCAATGTGCAGAAGCCTATTCATAATTATCTCTAATATAAAGCTATAAAACATAGATATACCTAATTATCAAATAAACTATTTATATATATAAAACTTACTTGCATGTGTAATAACAGAAAACGTTATTCCAGGAGGGAGGTCTCTATATGAGGAGGAACGCCGAGAGGAGGTAAGCAGTCCAGAAGATGACCAGCTACAAGTCTAGAAGAGCCTAAGTGTTATACCTTTTGAAATATGATAAATTAAGTTTGAAGTACCTTAATACATAATCCATTTTCAACATGCATGTGATAAGCATTATTTAGATTTCACCATGCCTATAAACTCGCCAAACTCCAGTGTACTCCTTCGAGACGGTGAAAGCTCCCCGGTCACGATGAGGAGTGCGCGGAACCCAATAGTGTAAGTGAGGCACCTATCCGCAAAGGCTTTGTCTTTGTAGTTTGTCCACATGATTACAACCAAGGCTCGTCATGACCGGGTGCCTCGAAACAATCCAGCAACAACTACAACAGGGTTCTCTTGACTTCAAACCTGCAATACGGCCATCGTTGATCTTCACTCAGATAAGCTTTTGTTTTCTTCTTTACATCATGGGTGTGTTAGATGATCAAAAGCTCACTTTAAAATGCACACACCTGGTTTGAGAGATGAGATGCAAATTGAGTGCAAACCAACATATCTGGGGGTCACCGAGGGGTCGTATGTGATTTTTGAGTTAAGACTAATGCTAGCAACATAGAGAGAGAGAGTTGAGAGACCATGAAATTAACAAACACAAGCTTTTAGATTATCATGCTAGAAATGCTATATTAAAACGACTGCGTGAGCATGATAAATAGTTAGTTTCCAATACTCACAATGTTGCAAAAGCTTGGAAAGAATTGAAGAACAGATATGCGAGGATTACCTGGGCAACTAAGCTCCACATTGTCACTCAACTCAACCATGTGTGTCTTGAAGAAGGGGAATCTCTCACTAATTTTGTCTCCATGGTCAAAACTTTTGCAACAAAATTTTCAGTCATGGGTTGCTCCAAGACATCTTAGGAACTCTTAAACATCTCGTCGTTGGTCTATATGACCACATTTGATCCGGTTTTAAGGAACCACCAACTCTTGAAGAGGTTGCAAAAGAACTTCAAGAACATGAAGCTCTTAACATGGCTAGGAGTGCTCAAGTCAAGTTTGCAGAAAACTCTTCATGCAAAGAAGAGATTGCTTTGCTTGCCCGCAAGCGTTTCGACCCGGGGTGGCCACTCTTTAAATTAGCCTAACAGAGGTACGTGCACCCAAAGGTATGTAAACTTACTAGTTATACGCGTGTACCTACCCTACCAGTACGGTATGATTAAAAAGTAATATGGTATACTAAGGGTGTGCAAAATGAGTTTTGAGGAGGATGTACCAGAAAGGGGATCAATAATATAGATTAGCAATTGAATATAATAGCTTGATATCTAAGAAGTAATGGGCAATATAAAGTTTGTGTCTCTAATTCAATCCAGTTCAATTTGATTTTAAGACTCTGTGGTTAGCTCTCTCTCTTGGTGGGCAACTCTCTCTTCTTATAGCTACCTTTGGCAGCTTCTCAATTCGGGTAAGTCTCTGTCTCAAGATTAAATCTCTCAATAATAACCCCATTCATTGTAGGAGGTTATCTATGGCAAGCAAGAGCTGTGTTGTTTATATTGCTGAGAATGGAAACCAGAAGAAGTTAGGAATGTTGAAGGTGAGACCAAGTTTGACTTTTGAAGCCTTGAGAAAGGAGATCGAGGATGATCTTGAAGACATCCTTCCAAGCCAGTGGCTATTTATAGATGTTGAAGAAGGCATAGAGATTAGGAAAAAGCAAGAGGCAAAATGGCAATTCCAAGGGTCAAATGTGTGCATCAAGGAAGTAATTCATACTGGTGTTGGAATGAAGATCAATCCTAGAGTGACAACAGTTACAGCAAATGAAGAGACAGTGGACAAGGATGATGATATTGAAATTCTGGAACCTATAAGTATTTTTGTTATATTTTCTTGTTGATATATTAGAATTTAATTTTTTTACTTTATAAAGGTTGAGGAGCAGTTAGATGTGAACCAATGGCCGAGAATGAAGAGCAAGGCAGCAGGCTACCAAGGGAAACTGTCATAGTTTTTACTATGACTCGACCCTTTACTTTGGGGTTTGACTGTTGTTACCTACCGAGTTGTGTGCGAACCCTAGTTGTAGTGAGAAACAGCCCCGCTTAGTGCACTTAGGTGTTTAGGGGTAGTCCGGCCGGCTGTCACTAGGTACCTCGAGAAACTCTAGGCGAAGGTAGTACTTACCCTCTAGAAAACTCTCCCCCAGTTTGACGTAGGTTTTCCGTTAAATATAGCTTGTCAAAAAGGGTTAGGGACACCCCTAGGGTTGACCTAACCCTAGGGTTGCCCTAACCCCACGCCTAATACCCCCCCCTAGGGGTTAGGTTTAGGGTTAGGTTAGGACAACCATTTTCTCTAAGGGGGGGGTCCGTCACATAAATAAGGTAGAGTGTATGTAGTGAGGCTTCCTGGGTTCAAAAGAGAGCTCGTTAACCTCCTACCGGTGCAAGCTAAGCTTGTGTCGTCAAGGTGCAACCCTCTGTTGTGCCGCCCAAACTTCCACACGACAGGGGTACAACCCACCCTAGGGTTAGACTATCCTTATCGTTGGCAGGATCTTGCCTTTGAGACAAGGGCACGTCACTTCCAAGGAGTTAGCCAGATTCCTTGGTCCGAAAACCTGCTCGCAAGCTCAAAGGTATTGCCCGAGTTCACGTTCCGCAGAACTAGTGGTTGAGGCCTTGCTCCGGCCGCCTCAACCACGCCAAGCTAGGAACAACACCTATAACTCGGCCAGTCCGTGCATCCTGATTCACAAGGTGAGTCTCGTTCGTGGACTTGGTCAGTTAGGGTTTAGTTCCTAAGGGTTGGGTTCCTAATACGGGTTACTTTACCAGATTCCGTGGGGTTTCCAGAGAGGGGATTCCAGGGTTGGCACCTGGCAAGCCGCCTTTGTGGCACCAGGTAAAAACTCTGACAATTGGTATCGGAGCAAGTTCTCTGCGGTCAGTAGGACTACCTTAAGTCATAGAGTGTTTCAATGTTTAGATAACTCTAAATTCTTGATCTACTCTATCGCTTTGGTTAACATGTCTGTATTCTGCGCAGAGAGTTTGATCCTGTGAGTTGTCAAACTTCGGAGAACACTTGCTCAGTGAGTCGGCGTGAGATTCTAGGTATGTCCGAAAGTCTTATGCTAGTTCAAGCTGATGTGTGTGGGTGTACAACCTGTGCAGGGTGTTTCCAACTTAACATTGGGAATATTCCGAGCATATTCTCCGAGTGTTGAAACTAGGGTTCAATACGATGAGCAAAAGAAAGCAACCGGAGCCTGAGGCAGAGAGGGCTGTCGCAGAGGCTCAAAATGAGGAGATGGATGAAGCTGATCCAGGTCGACCCCCTAGGGCTAGCAGCGACCTGGTTGGCGTGAAATAATGATGGATGCCCTAAACGAACTTCGAGGGGATGTCTTGGGATTGAATGACAGAATCGATAATGTTGCCGTTCGGATTCCAACGAATACGGCAGTGCCAGACGTTCCGCAACCAGACACACGGAAAAAGAAAAGAAGCATGACTCAGAGTCAGGTTCCTCTGAATCAGATTCTTCGACGGAAGTAGTTGGTGGAGGTCCCAGTAAATTCAAACCGGTAAAGCCTTCGAATTTCATGGGTTCAAAGGATTACAAGGTTTTGGATGACTGGTTGTATGATATGGAAAGCTATTTCGAGGCTGCTTCCGTGAGAAAGACAGAAAAGGTTGCATGTGCTAAGCAGTTTCTTAAAGAAGAAGCTAAGACTTGGTGGCGAATTGTTGAAGGTGAACGTGGATACCGAAACAGCTGGAAGCACATGAAAAAGGAGATCAAAAAGCAGTATATGCCGGATGATCTCGGTTTGCGATTGCGTGCTGACCTGGCACTTTGTCAACAGGGAGTTCGGGGAAGTCCTATGGACCACGTTTATCGATTCGAAAGTGTACGGCGATTGGTGCCAAATATGAGCGATGATGAAGCTCGAAGTTGCTTCATGGCTAGCTTGAATGAGAAAACGCGAAGGGAGATCTTAAGGTACAAGCCCACAAGCTATCGGGAATGTCAAGAGGCAGCTCAAAAGGTTGCTTATGGCATGTCGTTAGAAGACTTGTACAAAGGGGAGGAAGCAAAACCTAAACCAAGGAGGTTTCCTCCAAAGTCTGGGTTCAGAAGGTTTGATAGGCGACCAGATCAATCGCCATCAATTCGAAGTGCAAGTCCCTTTGTTGGCAGTTCCAAGTTTTCGGACACATCAAGACCCACCGGATTTCGGAAACCATTGGCGTTACCACCTCCTCAGCAGACCAAAGGATCGGCTCCAAAGTCTGCTCCCCCGCGTTCCGCAGGCGGGGTCGTGAAATGTTATAATTGTAACAAGCCTGGTCATTTTGCTAAAGAGTGTCCGGCACCCTCACAACAATCAGGACATTTCAAGGCGATGGTAGAAGAGGAAGTTGCTGAACCAGAAACGCTTGAAGATCCGGAAGATGAGTCAGAAGAGGTAATGTTGTGCCAGACACAACCTGCCTTATTCGCTATTCAAGACAAAACTGACCCTTTGCTATATTTGACAGGAAGGATACGAGGGGACCGAGTCCGAATGATGATCGATACTGGAGCAACATACAACTTCATATCGACTAGTCTAGCTCGTCGATTGAATTTGGATGTAATAAAGATGTGTGAAATAAAGATCAATTTTGGCAAAGGTTCTCAAAATACTAATAATATAGCAAGGGCAGTTCCTGTCCAAATCAAAGATTGGAAGGCTAAGCTAGACTTAGTTGTCTTGAATATGACGGGGTTTGACTTTGTTCTGGGTATGGAATGGTTCCATAAACATGTAATCGAAATGAGGGGTTCCGGAGATAATCGAATCACGCTTGCAGCAGATAAAGAAGCCATTAGAAAAACGACGCTCAGAATGGAAACGCTAACTGATAGGGATTGGAATCCTATGTTCCTTACCTTGACTCAGTTGCGTAAAGCAGTTAGACATCGGGAACGTGTGTTTCTTGCAATGGTTTTGGATACTGGTGAAGTCAAAATAAAATAGGAGATGGTCAAGAACATGTTCCCGAACCTATTTTGGAAGTCTTGAACATGTTTAGGGATGTGTTACCGGAAGATTTGCCGCCTGAGTTACCTCCACGTCGAGCTGTGGACCACAGAATAGAGGTTTTGCCGGGTTCGTCTCCACCGGCAAGAGCCCCATATCGGTTAAATCCTCAAGAGTTGATTGAATTGAAGAGACAGCTGACGGAATTGGTTGGTCGAGGACACATTCGACCTAGTCGATCACCATATGGTGCACCGATCTTGTTTGTAATGAAAAAGGATGGTACGATGCGAATGTGTGTGGACTATCGAGCACTGAACGCGATAACTATCAAAAACAAGTATCCTCTTCCGCGAGTGGACGACTTGTTTGATAGACTATCAAAAGCAAAGTACTTTTCAAGAATAGACTTGAGGTCTGGTACCATCAGATTCGGGTAGCAGAGAATGACATTGAGAAGACCGCTTTTCGAACGCGTTATGGATCATTTGAGTTTCTAGTCTTGCCATTCGGGTTGTGCAATGCTCCAGCAACTTTTTGCACAATGATGGATGATGTGTTTAGAGACTATCTAGACGAGTTCGTGGTGGTGTATATTGATGACATTCTGGTTTTCAGTTCGACAATTGAAGAACATGTGGAACACTTAGAAAAAGTGTTTCAGAGGTTGAGAGAGAACCAGTTGTATGCTAAAGAAAGCAAGTGCGCATTTGGTCAAACCAAGATAGATTTCTTGGGACACTTGATCTCAGGTGGGGAGGTTGCCATGGACCCAAAGAAAATTCAAGCTATTACTGAGTGGATGACCTTAAAAGACGTGCATGAAGTTAGATCATTTCTTGGTCTGACAGGGTATTACCGAAGATTCATAAAGGGTTACTCAGAAATAGCGGCCCCATTGACAGATCTTACGAAGAACATTCCATGGCATTGGACTCCAGAGTGCCAACGTGCATTCGTCAAACTCAAAGAGGCTATCTCTTCTGAGCCAGTTTTGCAGTTGCCCATCTTTGAAGATCCCTTTGAAGTAGAATGTGACGCTTCCGACTTTGCAATTGGTGGTGTATTGCAACAAAAAGGACATCCAGTGTCCTTTTTCTCGAAGAAGTTAGATGCCGCGCAAACTCGATGGCCTACCCACGAAAAGGAGATGTATGCTATTGTTGCTTCCTTGGAGTATTGGCGTCATTATCTTCCAAGTCATGGCACTGTGGTTTGGACAGATAGTGTAACTCTAAGTATTTTGAAACGCAGCCGAAGCTATCACCAAAGTATGCTAGATGGCAGCAGAAGTTGGCACGATTTCAGCCTGAAATCAGACATAAGGCGGGAAAGGACAATGTGGTAGCTGATGCACTCAGTAGAAAGGGTCATCTTCGTATTATGTCAGCACCCGTGTCAACTTTGGTGGATGAATTTGTGACGGCGTATCCTCAGGACAAGTTTGCCAAGGAAGCTTTGAGCCTGGTGGCAAAGAGGAAACAAGTTCATCAATTACGAAGAGATGGTAATATTCCAGCAGGAATAGAAAGTCGAATGGATGCACTCAAACAGGCCCATTTTGCAGTACGAGATGGAGTTCTTTATTATAAAGAAAAGAGACTCTATGTTCCAGAAGGGACATGGAGGGAGAGGCTATTAAGAGAGCATCACGACGTTCCTTTGGCAGGGCATGGTGGAAGGCACAAGACGTTGGCTTTGTTGAAACAGGGATTCTATTGGCCGGGTATGATAGACGATGTTGCCAAGTATGTCAAGACATGCCCCACATGTCAACAAGTGAAAAGTCGTTCGCAAAAACGAGCTGGGAAGTTACAATGTATACCGATTCCAGAGCGGCCATTTCAAAGTGTTACTTTGGACTTTATCATGGGATTGCCAAAATCTTGTGGTTTCAATGCTCTTATGGTGGTGGTCGATCGATTTTCAAAGGTTGCTCATTTCATTCCAACTGTAGAGACAGTGAATGCAAAACAAGCAGCAAAGTTGTTCTTCCACGAAGTCGTAAGAGTGAGGGCTACCGGAAACGATGATCTCAGACGGGATCCTCGATTTACTGGCAAGTTTTGGGGAACGTTGTTCAAGCAATTTGGGACGATGCTGAGGTTTAGTACGGCTTATCATCCACAAACGGATGGTCAGACGGAGAGGGTAAACCGACAAGTCGAGGACTATCTCAGATGCTATGTTCAAGGTGATCAACTTGATTGGGCTGAACACTTAGATATGGCTGAGATATGTTACAATAACTCGATGCACACTGCAATCGGATGTAGCCCGATGGAAGTGTTAACTGGGAATAAGGGTGGTATTCCTCAGAGTATGGTGTTACCGAAAGACGATAGCAATCGAGTTCCATCTGTAGCAGAGTTCACGGGACAATTGTATCGAACATGGGAAGCTGCTCGTCAAGCGATGGCTGCAGCTCAGGAAAGGTATCGTCAGCAGTACGATAAACATCGGCGGGATGTAGAGTATCAGGTTGGGGATATGGTATTGTTGAGTACCAAAAACCTGAAGGTTCCAACGACTCTTTCGAGGAAAGTTTCTATCGCACTACATAGGTCCATACAAGGTGGTGAAGCAAGTAGGGAAAGTGGCTTATGAGTTAGATCTTCCTCCGGAGTTGGGAACAATACACAATGTGTTTCATGTCAATTTGCTCGAGCCATTCCACAAGATGAGAAACATCCGCAAGATATGAAAGCTTACGTCCGCTTCCTGAGCTGGTCGGCGATATGAAGGAGTTCGAAGTTGAGTCGATATTAGATGCAAAGGATATTAAACGCCGAGGGACGCGAAACGTAAACGAGAATATCTTGTCAAGTGGAAGGTTACCCGGCATGCGATCGACATGGGAACCATTGGATAATCTACAGAACGCGATGGAGATAGTGAATGAGTTTGAGGCAAGGTCTCAAACTGTTAGTAATGATGATAAGGAATAAAGCAAGTCTTTATTTCTTATTAACCAAGGGGCCGGCAACAACACTAACTAGAGGCCTCCTATATAAATTCTAGTTAATAAAGAAATTAACCAGTGTTGTGTGCGTCGGGTGACAGACTTTGCAGACGTGCAAAAGGTCTCCAAATGACTTCATGTCGCAGGTGGTGCCTCCGGCAGCTGGGTTTACGACTCAGTGAACGACGGTTCTGAAGTACTTGGCTTCGCGTAATGCAAGGGGGGTAATAAAACTTTGTGAACTTTTGGCTGACTCCACAGTGTTATGTTAGTTTTGGTTAATTTTTCTAACATTATCTAGTCTTGGAGTTAGACGTCAACGAGGACGTTGACATTTTCAAAGGCGGGGAGTGTGTCATAGTTTTTACTATGACTCGACCCTTTACTTTGGGGTTTGACTGTTGTTACCTACCGAGTTGTGTGGCGAACCCTAGTTGTAGTGAGAAACAGCCCCGCTTAGTGCACTTAGGTGTTTAGGGGTAGTCCGGCCGCCGGCTGTCACTAGGTACCTCGAGAAACTCTAGGCGAAGTAGTACTTACCCTCTAGAAAACTCTCCCCCAGTTTGACGTAGGTTTTCCGTTAAATATAGCTTGTCAAAAAGGGTTAGGGACACCCCTAGGGTTGACCTAACCCTAGGGTTGCCCTAACCCCACGCCCTAATACCCCCCCCTAGGGGTTAGGTTTAGGGTTAGGTTAGGACAACCATTTTCTCTAAGGGCTGGCATTTTGTGCCAGCCCACTTACTCATTTAGGTAAACAGGGGGGGGGGGTCCGTCACATAAATAAGGTAGAGTATATGTAGTGAGGCTTCCTGGGTTCAAAAGAGAGCTCGTTAACCTCCTACCGGTGCAAGCTAAGCTTGTGTCGTCAAGGTGCAACCCTCTGTTGTGCCGCCCAAACTTCCACACGACAGGGGTACAACCCACCCTAGGGTTAGACTATCCTTATCGTTGGCAGGATCTTGCCTTTGAGACAAGGGCACGTCACTTCCAAGGAGTTAGCCAGATTCCTTGGTCCGAAAACCTGCTCGCAAGCTCAAAGGTATTGCCCGAGTTCACGTTCCGCAGAACTAGTGGTTGAGGCCTTGCTCCGGCCGCCTCAACCACGCCAAGCTAGGAACAACACCTATAACTCGGCCAGTCCGTGCATCCTGATTCACAAGGTGAGTCTCGTTCGTGGACTTGGTCAGTTAGGGTTTAGTTCCTAAGGGTTGGGTTCCTAATACGGGTTACTTTACCAGATTCCGTGGGGTTTCCAGAGAGGGGATTCCAGGGTTGGCACCTGGCAAGCCGCCTTTGTGGCACCAGGTAAAAAAACTCTGACAGAAACGATGGATACAGATGGTTGAAGGTGCTAAGCGCAAGCTCCAAGCTCAAGGCAAGATGGATAGATTTGAGCCAGCCAGCAAAGATGTGTGTGGAAAATGCAGATTCTACATATGGTGTGTAGAATGCAAGAAGCTTTTGGGGTCAAATGAGTCAGAGAACACTCGAACACGCTTAAGAATTTTTTGAGCTCTCATTTGAAGTCTCGCATGCATGCAAAATGCCTTAACAATGCAAGATCAAGCTCCATTGCAACTTCTAGTGGGACTAACGAGGAAACTTCTGCATATTCACATGAAATTAATCGAGTTGTTGCTATAGACACGATGAAAGTCGTGGACCAACTTTCTAAAGAGGTCCAATGCAAGTTTACACTATGGGAGAACAACAACTTCTCTAAACTTGGGGATATACGAATTCGATGTGCAGTAGATAACACTCTTATTTATTTATTTCCTTTAGCAGGTGATTTTTATATTTATTTTTGATAATTATAAATAATATTCATTTTCTTTTGGCAGGTTCACTTCCAAATAATATTAGAGAGCATTTACGAGTAGATCTCATGTGACTACAATTATGAAAAAGAGAAGGAAGATGCTAACAGAAAAGGGAAATGCCATCTTGATTCAAGTTTAGGTGGTCGTTCCACTAAACTTGTTGCTGTTGGCTTACAAGGAAATCAACGTGGGCTCAGCGACTATTTTCCTCCTTGTGCAAGTATGAAACTTTAAGTTATAAATTGAGTTTAAGTACATATAAATTAATTTATAAATTGAGTTCTAATATATTACTCTTAATGTGTATCATAGGAGGTGCAATTCATACTGAGGTCAGTGAGAATAGTAAGTAAACTATAATTAATGCATTGCAGTTCTTATATTTTTATACACTAATTATTTAAAAATTTAGTCCTTCTTCTACCATTTAGTTTAAACTATGAATTCATGTATGACGTATGAATAAAAAAGTCTCTTATATTCACTTTCAAACTATTTGAAGTTAAATATATGATAATAGAATTCTTAAACATGATCTTATAAAATGGATGTATTTTACAATATTTTATACACCAAAAATGTACAATATGCCTCTTTAGTTTTAGGGATGTTCTGGGGTTGAACGACCGAATCGATAATGCCCAGGAGTTCACTTTATTCAAAGTTTTAAAAACATCTGCGTGCATAGAGAAGTTTCTAACCCAAGTATACAATAATATTAATATTTTATCCCTTGGTATACTTAGCAATTGTAAAAAATTTACTACCCTTTTATATATATTTACCAATTAAAAAACATAAAGTTTATCACCCCTAAAAGGTATATTACCCTCGACTTTTCCCTCTTCCTCTTTCTCTACCTCTTCCCCTACGTAGCCCTTCCACGTTTATTGTTTCGTCCATCTACAAAAAGTACAAATGTTTATAGCATAAAGATATTAGAAGGAATATACCTATAGCTCTTTCTATTTGAAAGCTGCCACAGAAATTGTGAACATGTTGTGCATCATTCTCATCTAGCATGTACTCTCCCGTATCAGGTTGCAAAGCCAAGTTCACCACTAAGATGATGTTCTCTAGTAGCACTACTTTATGATCAGGCAAGTCATAAGTCCAATTCCCTGTCTCCACATTTTTCTGATACCAACGCAAGTTGAAACGAATTGGATAACTTAGCCGATCACAAAGATCCACTAACTCACGAGTCTCCTTCCATGAACTTCCTGATTTCTTGGACATCTTTAGAACTCGTCCAATATACCATATACATTCCCCATCCTCCTCAAAAATCACTGCAACATCTGTTCCAAAAGACACCGTTGTTTGTTTCTCACTCTTCTAGAAGTACTAGTATCATAAACTCCTGCTTTCACCTTTGTTAATCTATCCTTTGATAGAAAGGGATCACCATTTAAATGTAAACTAGAGTGCTCTTAGCAATTTTCTTCCCTCTGTTTCCACATAAAAAGGTGTTTCTTTCTGTTTTGATCCTTCTTCATCATCTAGCATCATGTCAAACATATGTCGAAGTTGGAGTGTGGAAGCAAGATTTTCATCCATCACCTCTCTACTGGCCTCTGTGCTTGAGCACTCTATTGCTACTACAGGTTCAACCTCCTCCTCTGGCGCATCTACTTCATCTCCACCAGTTCTTTGTAATGAATCATTGAAGCTTGCTTTGCAAAAGTCCTCGAACTTCCATGGATGATTCCACCAATTTGAGTAGTTGAAACACCAACTTGGAGTAACATTTGTTGAGCATCCAACATTCCTTGCCTAAGAATAGACACGAGTTCAACTTCCGTTTGTAAACCAAAGAAGTCTCCCAGGTCAGCAAGCTTTTCCCCATCTCTATACTCTAGTTGAGCCCAAACACTCTCCTGTTTCTTGTGAGTAGATGGGAACTTAAGATTTCCCATTGTTTTAAACTCATCGAGCCTATTCATGCACCCTGCTGCATCAAGAAGATCAACTCCATCATAAGTCCGTTCATTACGTACCATCCCACCAACTTTGCTAAAGAAGTTCTCGCAACAATCTGAACCTGTTAGCTCCAAAGGAACTTTCATCCCAGGTAGCTTATCACGAAAAAACTTGATCAACAACACAATGTAATGGCAACTCATTTGCACATCTAGAAAGGTCTCTGTGCTGATAAAGTTTTCTTTCAGGTTGTATATCTCATGATGGATGATCCACATACGCCATAACCTATAAGTAAAAAGGGATGAAACGAACTTGAAACAATATGAAATATAAAAAATACCTGAAGAAAAAACTCACTGTACTTGCTGCTTTAACTCGATTAGCTAGTGACTTGTGCGGTGATAGAAAAATGTCAATGTAGAGAGCCACTACTCCAAGATAAGCTTGAGTGCCCTGTGTTTGTTCTCGTCGACAATCATCACGATTTTGAACCTGCCTTAAACACTCTTGAACTTTTCGAGAAGATAGTCGTTGTGCAGCTGCCCAGTTTTGCCTGTCTTTGCGCTCAACGTCTCCTACTTGCAAACAATGCTGATCTTTATTAAATTTCTCAACAACCAAGCTGATGTGGTTGATTGTCACGAGATGGTCTCCAAGAGCAAGTCGCTTTGCTGATGAATCTAAAGGATTAATAAGCTTCTTTCCATTGTGTGGATAATCTTGGTCATGCAAACCATCCACCCATCCATTGTTCAGCAAAGAAGCTGTGAATATCCAACCATCAAAGTCAACTCGAAATGGTGAAGCCTTTGGTTTGCTATAAGCTTCAAACATGATCTTCCTACGTCGAGCATCTCCATCGCTAGCATGTCCCACCACAGGTCCTAAAATTGATTGTAAATGTTGCTCCCAAAGCTTTTGAATTTGTATCCATTGCTCTTGTACCTGGACATGAGTAAAACGGTTACAAGTGAGTTGTACCATGAGCACAAGTCGAGGGAGAGTGTCCAACAGTGGGTTGACAATGATGACTCTTGCATAATCTGCCAACTGACAACTTTGAAACGCATTGGTGATGTTCTGGAAACCTTCTTCACCACTCCCAACTTCAACTTTGAAATTTGATTGGCAAACATGTCCTTCGAGTGGCCCACAAAATCCAAGAATGGTGTCTTGACTGGGGACCCAGCGAGCACATCTCTTAATGCGAGTCTCATCTTCAGCCAACATGACTGGCACTAAGCCTCCAACATTGTCTCTATTGCAATAGAACTTATATACTTGTGCAAGTTGTGTGAAGGTCTGCTTATCAATACCAATGACATAACGTAAGCTAGTCCTCATTGCTCGCTTTGTTGTTGAAAGAGATGGTCCAGAGAAATTTAAGCTAAGAAAGTTATGCATTCTTGTTCCACCAAAAATCGAACACCTCAAACAGGTTTTTCATAGATGTACTCCATCGTTGACCACCTCTAGGACGTCTAATATTTCTCACAACATCTGTTAGAAAGTCCCACAATGCTGGTAGTCCTTGAAACTTTCCATGATCATGAGCATGTATGATATCCTGGCAAAACTCCTCACATCCCTTCATGCCAAGCTCTCAACTGATGCATCATGTAAAGTCTTGGAAGTTGAAGACAAAGCAGTCACTCGTAGTTTCTGATTGATGACCATGCCATGCGCCGCAATCTCTGCACAACATTTGAACCATACTTTGCATGCACAACCACCTCTTGACTAGTTAAAAAGTCAATTCTTTTGCCTGGTGCTGGTGTTCTCTCCCCACGGTTGCTTCCATGTGCTGATGCAGTCTGCTCCCTATAGGACCGCATTCGAAAGTCTCTTTCTTGAGGAATACTAGCACAAAAATTGCATTGCAAGTTATCAAATATATTATTTGAGACTCGTTGGCAATTTCTATCTAAATGTTCCTTGTATATTAACTTCAATCTCCATGTACTTGACAACTGTTATAGTGTGAGGCTCGTGATACCATTGAAATCCGCTCAATTGATCATTTAAAAACACTTAACATTGATCGTATTACTACCATACGTGTAGCTTTCTTGCCAATATCCCCAACATAACTTTTGTAACAAATCACTCCCTATAAAACGAGTGTGAAACAATTCAGACTACACACAAACACGTGTAGAGAGACACACACACAATTTATAAAGTCAATCATATATTATATTACTTTATATATCTCAGCGTAAGTATATATCTATCTTAAAAAAATATAAAGTTACTACATATTTTTATAACTTACATACTTTTTAATCAAAAGGCTTTTAATAATTAATTTCTATACTTTTTAATTTATTATTAAAGAATGTAAAACTAAAGAGGCATATTGTACATTTTTGGTGTATAAAATATTGTAAAATACATCCATTTTATAAGATCATGTTTAAGAATTCTATTATCATATATTTAACTTCAAATAGTTTGAAAGTGAATATAAGAGACTTTTTTATTCATACGTCATACATGAATTTATAATTTAAACTAAATGGTAGAAGAAGGACTAAATTTTTTAAATAATTAGTGTATAAAATATAAGAACTACAATGCATTAATTATAGTTTACTTACTATTCTCACTGACCTCAGTATGAATTGCACCTCCTATGATACACATTAAGAGTAATATATTAGAACTCAATTTATAAATTAATTTATATGTACTTAAACTCAATTTATAACTTAAAAGTTTCATACTTGCACAAGGAGGAAAATAGTCATTGAGCCCACGTTGATTTCCTTGTAAGCCAACAGCAGCAAGTTTAGTGGGACGACCACCTAAACTTGAATCAAGATGGTGTTTCCCTTTTCTGTTAGCATCCTCCTTCTCTTTTTTCATAATTGCAGTCACATGAGATCTACTCGTAAGATGCTCTCTAATATTATTTGGAAGTGAACCTGCCAAAAGAAAATGAATATTATTTATAATTATCAAAAATAAAATATAAAAACTCACCTGCTAAAGGAAATAAACGAATAAGAGTGTTATCTACTGCACATCGAATTCGTATATCCCCAAGTTTAAAGAAGTTGCTGTTCTTCCATAGTGTAAACTTGCATTGGACCTCTTTAGAAAGTTGGTCCACGACTTTCATCGTGTCTATAGCAACAGCTCGATTAATTTCATGTGAATATGCAGAAGTTTCCTCGTTAGTCCCACTAGAAGTTGCAATGGAGCTTGATCTTGCGTTGTTAAGGCATTTTGCATGCATGCGAGACTTCAAATGAGAGCTCAAAAAATTCTTAAGCGTATCTTGAGTGTTCTCTGACTCATTTGACCCCAAAAGCTTCTTGCATTCTACACACCATATGTAGAATCTGCATTTTCCACACACATCTTTGCTGGCTGGCTCAAATCTATCCATCTTGCCTTGAGCTTGGAGCTTGCGCTTAGCACCTTCAACCATCTGTATCCATCGTTTCCCTTGGTAGCCTGCTGCCTTGCTCTTCATTCTCGGCCATTGGTTCACATCTAACTGCTCCTCAACCTTTATAAAGTAAAAAATTAAATTCTAATATATCAACAAGAAAATAAACAAAAATACTTACAGGTTCCAGAATTTCAATATCATCATCCTTGTCCACTGTCTCTTCATTTGCTGTAGCTGTTGTCACTCCAGGATTGATCTTCATTCCAACACCAGTATGAATTACTTCCTTGATGCACACATTTGACCCTTGGAATTGCCATTTTGCCTCTTGCTTCTTCCTAATCTCTATGCCTCCTTCAACATCTATAAATAGCCACTGGCTTGGAAGGATGTCTTCAAGATCATCCTCGATCTCCTTTCTCAAGGCTTCAAAAGTCAAACTTGGTCTCACCTTCAACATTCACCGGAAAATGTAAACCCCTAGTTTTTGGCATTTTTAAGGTAAAAAACAACACTAGAAAACAAGCCTTTGTTTTGTAAAAAGTAGTTAACATACTAGGGGTCGAACATTGGTTTATTTTTTAACATAGTTAATATACATTGTATTATTATTTTGTTTTTACCCTTGTTTTTACCCTTGTTTATACAGTAATAATTTCTTTTTGTTTTCTATATAATTTATTTTATTTAATTTTAGATTGATTTATTGATTTTAATTGTACTTAATAAAAACTCTTTAACTTTCATTAATTAAATTAAAAATAATAAACATTATTAATTTCTGGTGATCTCTCTGTGAATCCCCTCTCTCTCTCTCACACACACCAGTCCACCTTTCGGAAGCGTTTCTTCATGCGTGAGGTTCTGCATCAACGAGGCCTCTGCAAGAAAAGAAACTAATGTAAACAAGATTCACCAGTTATACTGTGTGTGTGTATAGCTAGATAGATAAATATGCTATTATAATATTATTGCAATAAGCACAAGCCTATACGTATATTGTCAATCCTGATATATATGAATGCATACACATCTAGAATACATGTATGTATGCTATATAGGAATATATATAATAGGACTCGGCTGAAAACTGTTGTTCTTTTAAGCTACATGTCTTGTGTTCTTCTCCTCTGTCTCTGTGTGTGTGTGATAACTAGATAAAAGAAAGCCATTGTACATGTACTTAATGCCTTCTGATGTTGCCAGATTCAAAACGGCCCTGTGAGTGAAACATCATCCAAACAATGAGCAAAATAAACAATCAAATAAGACGTATCAAGACGTATAAATGCATATATAGACTTAGATGATAATTTGCTTATAAGGAATTATAACTGTCTGAACTGTCCATACATACAGTGTGTGTGGGTGTGTGTGTGTGAAGAACAAAAAACTTACGACTGCATCTGTTTTGTCCCCCCCCCCTCCATCGATGAACCAGAGCCCTATATCCCCTTTCCAGATAACAAGAGTGCTGGACTCGGACAGCTTGTACTTGACCACTCCAGTGAGTGGCTCCAGAGGCGGAGGTGGGGGAGGGGTCGGTTTCTCCCACACACTCACACACACACGTGTGTGCTTACATCTGTTCGTATATGAAATACTCACCACAATATTTTTGAAGTTTGGTGAATCAAATTGACTGTCAAGCACGACTTGCGTTGCACCTAAATCCATTAGCTTTTTCTTAGCGTCTTCAATTCCTGGCCTGAAATCACGAATTATATAAGAAACCACACAATATGCATTCATATGTATCAGCGTGTAATGACTGTCACTTACAAGACGTGTGTATCTACTATGAACGTACGTACATAGGTTACAGCTATCTATATGTACGTGTATATGACTATGTGTACGTCGGTACATAAAATATACGTTATGTACCTCTCACACACAATATTGATGGTCTGGAGACCTTTTGCGTGTGCAATTTGTATGACACATTGTCCAACCATACTCGTAGACCCGTTCTGAACAACCACATCCCCTGCAACGAACGCGCGCGCACACACACAAATATAAATACATATATTAGTTTTTAAACGTAAAACTTCAAAAATAACAATTAATAGAAGTTTTAGTAAGTTAATATTTAATTAATTACCAGCTTCTAACGAAGCAAAATCTTCGAGCATTCTGAGTGCGGTGCAGGGGTTGACAGAGATGGTAGCCAGGTATTCCATGGGCACATTATCAGGAACTTTACACCATACACTCTCCTCTTTAGCACATGTGTGCTCCACGTTCCTGCACAGATACATGTGTAACTTAAAAGCTAAGTTTATAATGTTCAGTAACTTCGGTTATCTATGTATTTATTTAACTGGATTAAGATAAAGTATTTATATATAAATTATATACTTATTATACTAACCGATTCCGGAATATGTTGGAATGACCCAATCTCCTACTGACAAATGTTTAACATCCGATCCAACAGAAACTACCTGTCCAACACCTTCACCACCGGCAACTGCAGGAGGTGTAGGTCGCATCGGATATACCCCTGAAAACAAGAAAAAGACAAAAAAATTAAACTTTTATAAAACATGTAAAATTAATAAACCATTGATAATGTATGTATATCTACATGTGTCTGCCACATATATATAATATATATATATATATAAACGCAAATAAATCTCTCTCTCTCAAAATCCAATCCAATTCTAACACATAAAATGTATGTACATGTACATACAATACATATAGATTATAATCAAATGCTAAACCATAGTAAAGTGTACAGCGTACAACATTATAACTTACATACACTATTGAGAACACTGTATGATACTGAAGTGGCTATGTTACGGGTACACACACGTTCAACCTTCTATTCTGTTGATGTCTGATGGGTTGATAGGAGCTGCCAGCATCTTGACGCATACTTCCCCTTTCTCAAGAGGACGACCAGGAAGCTCCACTATTCTTTTTATATAAACATCCATTTGTATAAAAGAAACATGTATGTATATACATACATACACGAATTTATGTGTGTGTATCTATATACACAATATACATATGTTGATGACCCTGTGGTTTATGTTTATATAATATACATCTACACCACATTTTCATATAATTAATTGAATCTGTAACTTGTATATCTACAATACACACTTGTGGACATCGATAAATGTGGTTGATCTTACCATCTTGTTGATTCTCTCTGTTCTACTGGGACGATCGAAATTGGGTCTTCTCCGGGGCCTGTCCATGGACCTTAGACCACCCATTGCACAGCTTATCCTTGTTGGCATTGCATAGAAATCTGTACACAGGCATGTCATGGATGGCCAAGGCCATGGAGATGATGCTCCTCTCATTTGTTGGTCCTGCTGTCCAGATGGTGTGGAAACTGTCCGCTAAACAAGAGAGCTTCATTACGAGTGTAGTATTCGCTGGGATGATGATCGGTGCATATTCTTGGGGTAGTGTATAACCATGAATCCACTCACCAGATTAAGTGGCCACCGTTGATATTGCACAGCGCCATATGGAGAGCCAAACCCATGCCGCCGGATCTGCGGAGCACGCTCCACCGCTTCACAGAAAGAACCCTAAAGCATATTCTAGGATCCCGTTAGCTCACTATATTTTAATGAATTATAACATTGTTACAAACCCAAAAACCAACCCTTGTTCTTGGACCCTTAGTACTTCCCATAGTATGTTAGTCAAATTTTTTTTACCCTAGTATTTATAAAATTAGGCATAGTTTTTTTGTTTTGTTTATTTTACATTTTCCGGTGATTCCTAACTTCCTCTGGTTTCCATTCTCAGCAATATAAACAACACAGCTCTTGCTTGCCATAGATAACCTCCTACAATGAATGGGGTTATTATTGAGAGATTTAATCTTGAGACAGAGACTTACCCGAGTTGAGAAGCTGCCAAAGGTAGCTATAAGAAGAGAGAGTTGCCCACCAAGAGAGAGAGCTAACCACAGAGTCTTGAAATCAAATTGAACTGGATTGAATTAGAGACACAAACTTTATATTGCCCATTACTTCTTAGATATCAAGCTATTATATTCAATTGCTAATCCATATTGTTGATCCCCTTCCTGGTACATCCTCCTCAAAACTCATTTTGCACACCCCTTAGTATACCATATTATTTTTTAATCATACCGTACTGGGTAGGGTAGGTACAACACGTATAACTAGTAAGTTTACATACCCTTTGGGTGCACGTACCTCTGTTAGGGCTAATTTAAAGAGTGGCCACCCCGGGCGATAATGTTGCCGTTCGGATTCCAACGAATACTGTAGTGCCGGATGTTCCGCAACTAGACACACGGAAAAAAGAAGAAGAAGCATGACTTAGAGTCAGGTTCCTCTGAATCAGATTCTTCAACAGAAAAAGGTGGTAGAGGTCCCAGTAAATTCAAACCGGTAAAGCCTTCGAATTTCATGGGTTCAAAGGATTACAAGGTTTTGGATGACTATTGTACGATATGGAAAGCTATTTTGAGGCTGCTTTCGTGAGAAAGACTGAAAAGGTTGCATGTGCTAAGCAATTTCTTAAAGAAGAAGCTAAGACTTGGTGGCAAATTATTGAAGGTGAACGTGGATACCGAAACAGCTGGAAGCACATGAAAAAGGAGATCAAAAAGCAGTATATGCCGGATGATCTCGGTTTGCGATTGCGTGCTGACCTAGCACTTTGTCAACAGGGAGTTCGGGGAAGTCCTATGGACCACGTTTATTGATTCGAAAGTGTACGGCGATTGGTGCCAAATATGAGCGATGATGAAGCTCGAAGTTGCTTCATGGCTAGCTTGAATGAGAAGACACGAAGAGAAATCTTAAGGTACAAGCCAATAAGCTATCGGGAATGTCAAGAGGCAGCTCAAAAGGTTGCTTATGGCATGTTGTTAGAAGACTTGTACAAAGGGGAGGAAGCAAAACCTAAACCAAGGAGGTTTCCTCCAAAGTCTGGGTTTAGAAGGTTTGATAGGCAACTAGATCAATCGCCATCAATTCGAAGTGTAAGTCCCTTTGTCGGCAGTTCCAAGTTTTTGGACACATCAAGACCCACTGGATTTCAGAAACCATTGGCGTTGCCACCTCCTTAGCAGGCCAAAGGATCGGCTCCAAAGTCTGCTCCCCCGCGTTCCGTAGGCGGGGTTGTGAAATGTTATAATTGTAACAAGCCTGGTCATTTTGCTAAAGAATGTCAGGCACCCTCACAACAATCAGGACATTTCAAGGCGATGGTAGAAGAATAAGTTGTTGAACCAGAAATGCTTGAAGATCCGGAAGATGAGTCAGAAGAGGTAATGTTGTGCCAGACACAACCTGCCTTATTCGCTATTGAAGACAAAACTGACCCTTTGTTATATTTGACAGGAAGGATACGAGGGGACCGAGTCCAAATGATGATCGATACTGGAGCAACATACAACTTCATATCAACTAGCTAGCTCGTCAGTTGAATTTGGATGTAATAAAGATGTGTGAAATAAAGATCAATTTTGGCAAAGATTCTCAAAATACTAATAATATAGCAAGGGCAGTTCCTGTCCAAATCAAAGATTGGAAGGCTAAGCTAGACTTAGTTGTCTTGAATATGACAGGGTTTGACTTTGTTTTGGGTATGGAATGGTTCCATAAACATGTAATCGAAATGAGGGGTTATGGAGATAATCGAATCACGCTTGCAGCAGATAAAGAGGACACTAGAAAGACCACGCTCAAAATAGAAACGCTAACTGATAAGGATTGGAATTCTATGTTCCTTACCTTAACTTAGTTGCGTAAAGTAGTTAGACATCGGGAACGTGTGTTTCTTGCAATGGTATTGAATACTGGTGAAGTCAAAATAGGAGATGGTCAAGAATCTATTCCTGAACCTATTTTGGAAGTCTTGAACATGTTTAAAGATGTGTTACCAGAAGACTTGCCGCTCGAGTTACCTCCACATCGAGTTATAGATCACAAGATAGAGATTTTGCCAGGTTTAGGGTTCAAGACTTCCAAAATAAGTTCAGGGACAAATTCTTGACCATCTCCTATTTTGACTTCATCAGTATTCAATACCATTGCAAGAAACACACGTTCCCGATGTCTAACTACCTTACGCAAAATGGCAAAATCTCTATCTTGACATGGAGGGAGAGGCTGTTAAAAGAGCATCACGACGTTCCTTTGGCAAGACATGGTGGAAGGCATAAAATGTTGGCTTTGTTGAAATAGGGTTTCTATTGCCGAGTATGATAGATGATGTTGCCAAGTATGTCAAACATGCCCCACATGCAACAAGTGAAGAGCCGATCGCAAAAACGAGCTGGGAAGTTGCAGTGTATACCGATTCCAGAGCGGCCATTTCAAAGTGTTACTTTGGACTTTATCATGGGATTGCCAAAATCTTGTGGTTTTAATGCGCTCATGGTGGTAGTCGATCGGTTTTCAAAGGTTGCTCATTTCATTCCAACTGTAGAGCAATTCAAGCAGCGAAGTTGTTCTTCCACGAAGTCATAAGA
This sequence comes from Selaginella tamariscina, assembly GCA_003024785.1. NCBI lineage: Eukaryota > Viridiplantae > Streptophyta > Lycopodiopsida > Selaginellales > Selaginellaceae > Selaginella > Selaginella tamariscina. The sequence continues at coordinate 942,383 of PUQB01000002.1, read as the reverse complement.
GTGCGCGGGCTACCGGAAACGATGATCTCAGATCGGGATCCTCGATTTACGGGCAAGTTTTGGGGAACGTTGTTTAAGCAGTTTGGTACGATGCTCAAGTTTAGTACAGCCTACCATCCGCAAACTGATGGTCAAACGAAGAGAGTGAACCGACAAGTCGAGGACTATCTCAGATGCTATGTTCAAGGTGATCAACTTGATTGGGCTGAACACTTGGATATGGCTGAGATATGTTACAATAACTCACACACACTGCAATCGGATGTAGCCCGATGGAAGTGTTAACTGGGAATAAGGGTGGTATTCCTCAGAGTATGGTGTTACCGAAAGACGATAGCAATCGAGTTCCATCTGTAGCAGAGTTCGGGACAATTGTATCGAACATGGGAAGCTGCTCGTCAAGCGATGGCTGCAGCACAGGAAAGGTATCGTCAGCAGTACGATAAGCATCGGCGGGATGTAGAGTATCAGGTTGGGGATATGGTATTGTTGAGTACCAAAAACCTGAAGGTTCCAACGACTCTTTCAGGAAGTTTCTATCGCACTACATAGGTCCATACAAGGTGGTGAAGCAAGTAGGGAAAGTGGCTTATGAGTTGGATCTTCCTCCAGAGTTGGGAACAATACACAATGTGTTTTCATGTCCCATTCCACAAAGATGAGAAACATCCGCAAAGATATGAAAACTTACGTCCGCCCCCTGAGCTGGTTCATGAAGGTACAGTACGAAGTCGAATCCATATTGGGCAAAAGGAAGGTTTATGGACCGCGAAAACGTAAGTTTGAGTATCTCGTCAAATGGAAAGGCTATCCGGCGTGCGAATCGACATGGGAACCATTGGAGAATCTACAAAATGCGATGGAGTTGGTGAATGAGTTTGAGGCAAGGTCTCAAACTAATTAAGGAATAAAGTTATTTCTTCTTAACCTAGGGGCCGACAGACAACATTAACTAGAGGCCTCCGATATAAATTCTAGTTAATAAAGAAATTAACTAACTTGTTGTCTGTGTCGGGTGACAGACTTTGCAACGTGCAAAAGGTCTCCAAATGACTTCTTGTCGCAGGTGGTACCTCCGGCAGCTGAGTTCTCACTCAGTGAACGACGGTTCTGAAGTATTTGGCTTCGCGTAATGCAAGGGGGGTAATAAAACTTGTGAACTTTTTGCTGACTCCGCATAGAGTGATTAGCGTTAGTTTTCAGTTAATTTTTCCTAACCTAGTCTAGTCTTGGAGTTAGACGTCAACGAGGACGTTGACATTTTCAAAGGCGGGGAGTGTGTCATAGTTTTTACTATGACTCGACCCTTTACTTTGGGGTTTGACTGTTGTTACCTACTGGATTATGTGACGAACCCTAGATGTAGAAGAAACAGGCCCATAGTGCACTTGGGTATCTAGTGATGGTCCGGCCGGGTGTCGTTAGGTATTTGCAAGAAACTCTAGGCGAAGCTAACACTTCATTTAGAGAACCCTCCCCCGTTTTGACGTTCCAGGTTAGGGTTTTTCGCAAATTATAGCTTGTCAAAATAAGGGTTAGGGACACCCCTAGGGTTGACCTAACCCTAGGGTGCCCTAACCCCACGTCCTAAACCCCCCCCTAGGGGTTAGGTTTAGGATTAGGTTAGGACAACCATTTTCTCTAAGGGCTGGCATTTCCGTGCCAGCCCACTTACTCACTTAGGTAAACAGGGGGGGGGGGGTCCGTCACATAAATAAGGTAGAGTATATGTAGTGAGGCTTCCTGGGTTCAAAAGACTCTCCTACCGTGCAAGCTAAGCTTGTGTCGTTAAGGTGCAACCCTCCGTTGTGCCGCCCAAACTTCCACACGACAGGGGTAGACTATCCTTATCGTTGGCAGGATCTTGCCTTTGAGATAGGGGCACGTCACTTCCAAGGAGTTAGTTAGATTCCTTGGTTCAAAACCTGCTCGCAAGCTCAAAGGCATTGCCCGAGTTCACGTTCCGCAAAACTAGTGGTTGAGGCCTTGCTCTGGCCGCCTCAACCATGCCAAGCTAGGAACGACACCTAAGGCTCGGCTAGTCCGTGTATCCTGATTCACAAGGTGAGTCTCATTCGTGGACTTAGTCAGTTAGGGGTTTGAGTTCCTAAGGCTTGGGTTCCTAATATGGGTTATTTACTAGATTCCGTGGGGTTTCCAGAGAGGGGATTCCAGGGTTGACACCTGGCAAGCCGCCTTTGTGGCACCAGGTAAAAACTCTGACAGTGAGACACATCTCCTTTGTAAGGTTAGGGCATGAGCATGTCTAGGTCTACTGTGATAGGATCCTAAAGTCTACTCGGGATATCTCTAGGGTTTGGAGGATGGTCATTCTAGGGACTTAGGGTGGGACTCTAAGTCTTCTGTTTAATTAGGCATCTGAGTTAGACTCTTGGGGTCATCTTAGAAGACTTAATGTTGCTCACACAAGGAATTAACACCAGAAGGCCACTTGGTGGCCATGTGTTAGCCCTCCGGGTTAAAACTCTAACACACCTCCCTCCTCGATCACTTATGACTTTTGTTTGGTAAGGATTAGCCTACTTACTTAGTTCATGATGATCCATGTTTACTTGAGTCTTTTTTCCCACATATCCCATATATCCCACAATTTTTACCCAAGTGGTCAACTCACCATGTTAGAACTATGACATATACCTTAATCTTCTCAGGGACCTTCGAAGCCCACAAAAAGGTATTTAAAGTATGTTCAAGCTAATAATGTCCACATTGGAGCAAGCCATGAGCAACCCTCACTAGGACAAATGGCTCCAAGCCATGAAAGATGAATATAGTGCACAAATGGCTAACAAATCATGGACCCTCATTGATCTTCTCTCAATAAGATGCTTGTTCCTTGTAAGTGGGTCTACAAGGCCAAATATGGACCATACAGTGAGATTCTTAGATTTAAGGTTAGACTTGTAACAAAGGGTTGCAATCAGAAAGAAGGAATAGTTAAAATTACTTCTCTTAGGGTTCAGTTACAGAATTTCATTTCCATGTGCATTAATGGATGTCAAAAATGCTTTTCTACATGGGGAAATTTATCAGAAAGTATATATGCAACAGCCACTATATTTAGAGGTAGAGGAAAGCTCCAATCTTGTTTGCAAGCTTCACAAGTCCATTTATGGTCTCAAACAAAGCCCTCGTCTTTGGTATGAGATCATAAATCATCATTTTTCATCTCAAGGATATTGCAAATCAGAAGCAGACTTTAATATGTATATTAAATATATACATGGTAAACCGGTCTTTATAGGAGTCTATGTTGATGATTTTGTCATCATAACCACTTTTGATCTTATGGATACAATTAAAGATGAACTCAAGGTAGCCTTTCATATGATGGATGCTAAAGAGATAACAAATTGCTTAGGTTTTCAGTACATAGATACTCACATATTAGAGATTTTTTTCCTTCACCAACAAAAGTACATTGATACTATCTTGCACAAGTTTGAGCAAATGTTGCCCTCTAGAACACCAATGGCTACACCCACTGTCTTGCCTCGAAATTTTTTTAGAGATACTTCTTTTTCAAGTGCTAAGGACACTTTGCTTGTAGACTCCTTTGATACCAGACAACTACCCTTTCAAACTATAGTTGGTTGCCTCATGTATCTTGCAATAAATAGCTACCCAAATATTGCTACTATCATAATCTCTTTAAGACAGAAACTATGCCAACCTACTCAAAGAGACTATGTCGATTGATTCATTATATAGTAGGGACTAAGCATCCTAGACTCCATTATGTGTCTAGTGGACTACGACATATCTAGGGATTTGCTTTGCCACACACCATTTCGATAGTTCATCCAAGACGGGATGGTGCTTTCAAATGAATGGAACTTTGGTCAACTAGAAGAGCAAGAAGCAAAATATCATTGCTCTCTCCATTGTAGAAGTAGAGTACCATGTTGTCTTCTCTACAACAGAGGGTTGTTTCATTACATAAGCTATTAAGGTCTATAAATATGTTGGATGCAGGTCTAACGATCGTCTCTAATGACAATACAAGCGCTATTCAGATGACTAGGAATCTCATGAAGCATCATCCGTGTAGAGGTGCCAAGTTATGCACAAACTGTTCTTCTGCATGGAAGGCAGCACAAGCAACCCTGAGGGTATTGAGCTCTATGTTAAAAAGAGACAATGTGCTAGGCAAGCAAAGTGATAAAAGATGGAAATGGAACAAGAGAGAGCATTTGAAGCTCGCCGCATGCACGCCAAAGAAGAGATGTTGGCCAAACAATTTCTTAATGCTCCACAATCCTTAGCACATGAAGATTTCATCACACCATCACCACCAAAGCAAGGACGTCTTGGGATCAAGGGACAAAGATAGATGGCTTGATTCAGGTGGTCAGGGCAACATAGGCACAACAACGTCAACACTAGTGTCTTTTCAAAGCTTGAGAACCCATGCCCCTCGCTATGCAACTGCAACAAGAGACAACTTAAAGGAGACTTAGTATGCAATGCCGCTTTTTGCTTACAACACTGGCATTCTGCTCCATGTCTTTCAACAGCCATCAGTATGTAAAGCCTTCAAAGCTGTTGCTAAATTTGCAACTCGATATGGTCTAGATTTCAAACTTCCAAGTTAAAGAGCATTATGAAAAACATTCTTGGAGCGAGCTTGGGAGGAAACTTTCACCAAGGTGAAAAGGCGGATCATGGATATGACTGTGCATTCTTCTGCTTTATCTCAAATGATTGGTCTGACATCAACAAGCAGCGTCTCATCAACATAATGTTTGTCAATGGTGGGAGTTGTGAAGATATGTTCTTCCAGCTAATCAGAGTGTCACATGTATTTTATTCTTGCTTTTAAGTTCTTTCTTCTAAGGTTAGCTCTTATATGCAAGAGGAATACATCATGAAACAAATAGGGACGTACATAAGGGACATCAACAACAAGTCTGGAGATTTTTTTTTTCACCCCAATCCTGCTGTCTCGATCCCCGGGGCCAGTGAACCAGATCGCCCCATCCTCGAATCCCCGCTTTTCCCCACCGGACGGGGCCAGAAGGATCTCATTGATCCGCCGATCCCGGATAGACGACCCATTGCGTCATATTTGACAAGGCGTCGAATTGTAAAGCTGCTTGCCAGTTGATTGAGAGCAAGTTTCCTTGCATATGGAGCTTCAGATGCAAATGCCATGCTTTGAACCTTGTGTTGGCTCAGTGGAACAAACTATCTTATATAGGCAGCATTGTTAATAGAGAGCACCAAATCTTGAAGTTCATCATCACACATCCATAGGTTCTTGTGATTTACAGGGAGCAGTGAACAAGGAAGTTGGAGATTGAATTGGTTGTGAAGACTCGCTTTGCAACAAACTACATTTGTCTTCGTCGACTGCAAAAAATGAAGTCTTCTATCAATCTACTTTGAATTGCACAAAGTTTCAAGAATGGGACAATTTTCAAGGGTCTCTGCTTGTGAAGGCTACAATCATGGATGATAGCTTCTGGCAGGACCTAGACACTCTTTTGAGGCTTTGGAGGCCGTTTTACATTGCAACCCGCCTATTCGATTGCAAAGCACTAGCTCTTGGTAAGGTTTATGTGACGTGGCTAGGAATTATCAAAGCTTTGCAGCAAGAATGTGAGACAAACACGTCCAATTCCTTCTTGACAAGTGCATAATGACAGGAGCTGGCAGATATTGCATTAAAGAAGTGGAACGCACATTATTCTCTGTTCTTTGGTGTTAGGTATTGCTTGAATCTAGAGTACCGCGACAATGTCAGGACAATGACTTGGAACACCTCGGGCTCTGCTTGAACATGAACTTTGGTGAAAGTGATGATGAAAATAAGATTGCATGTCAGCAGGCATTTGATATTTACTAGTTTGGGACAAGGCATTGGCAAGCCCCTCTTTGGAAAGGGATCATTCAAATGGCAGCTAACCAGGTTTGCACATGGCAAATGGTGGCGTGGGGAACCCTAACTAGTAGTGTGGGACCTCCAACCCCTCAAAGAAGAGTGGTGATTCTAGAGGAAACAAGAAATGCGCTCCTTTTGCAGAACTTTGCAATCCGATTGCTCTCTCAGGTGATTATCAGTAGTGCTTTAGATCAGAATTGGAGTTTGTACAAGTGTATACATTCCAAAAACAAAAACCCACTAACAACAAAGCGAGCAAAGAGGCTAGTATTTAGGTTTTGCAATGAGCGACTTTGGAATGGGAACACCTTAACATGCAGCGACAATTACGAACTTGAACTACTTGAGAGCGATCTCGAGGAGGATGAAGATATTGAGGGTAGTTGGAGTTTTGAGCATGATGCCTTTGCCATTATAAAGGCACAAGAGGAGTGTGACGCTGATAATTGCTAGTTTCAAGAATAATGCAATGACACAGGAACTAGCACCCGAACACTTGATGAAGAAACTCGATCATTTGAAGTTGCTGCAGAGGTGGTAGAAGTGGCCAGTGAACAAATGAATTGGCCAATCGTAGGCGGGGGGAAGTTTATGTGTCCCAATCCTTCACCAAATTATGTAGCTAATGCAGATGTCTTCTCAGCACCTCCTCAAAGAAAAGGACATGCTCAAAATATGTCAACTACTTTTCATGTTGAACCTAGCCCGGCAGCCCCAGCTACAACAACACTAGAACTTGGCTTGGGAGCCTTGGCTACAACAACACTAGAACTTGGCTTGGGAGCCTTGGCTACAACAACACTCGAAGTTGAAGAGCATGTTGAGTAGCAATAGGCAACTTCGAATTTTCAAGGTGCAGCACCAAGCAGTTCTTAGTATATTGTTGAACTCCCGGTCCTTCCAGATAATATGTCACTACAACAAATACTACAGTAACTACTACAGCAAGAGCTTCCAACAATAAAGGTAAGCTACCATAGGCATTTCTTTTGTTTTGCTAACTTCAATTCTTACAAAGGTGTTGCTATTGGGTTGCCACAACAAGCAATTGCACCACAAGTTCCACAACAAACGACTGTTGGAAGTGTACTATCTACATATCCACCACATATACCACAGAAAAAGAAGTGAGGTCAACCACGCAAGGAGAAGTCTCAACCTCAAACTTGATACTTGACTTTGAGAAGGTAAACTTCTCAATATTCTTTCATTCCGTTCTGTACTTTTGTTTTGTGAAACTTTGATCACTTTCATTTTGTGTAAACTCATCAACCAAAGCCTTATAAATCAGATATACTCACCATCTCAGCAGCCCAAGATGCTGTTTGGTTTGCAACTAACAGTTTGCTAAATTATCAAATGTATGTTGAAAAAAACACTTACACAAAAGGTGCTGATGTAATGCTGACGTGGGAAAAAACAAAAAATGTGGCATAAAATAATGTTGACATGGCTATACAGCTTATTCAATTATAAGAAAATAAAATATTATTTAAATATACCATCCATGTGGAATTTATTTGAAAAACATTAAAGAAAACGCAAACAAAAGTATTTCCGTGTACCCGCTACATTGAAAAACACTAAAGCGCCAAACCTTAATTTACATGAACGTCAAAACTTTAGCTTATGATTATATGGAAAGATTTTTCTTCTATATATAGGTAATATACCTCAATAATTTTATTAAACGAATAATGTAGTGTTATAAGGTGCAGAGAAAATTGATGTTATTATGTAATTTGTATAACATATTATATATAATTATTTTATATAAATTAAATAAATTTATGTATTTACAAAAAAAACATGTTAAAATAAATAAATATGATAACCAAAAAGGTTTTACTATTGTATACACTAAAATTCCAGAGTATTAAGGTATTGTAAAACACTGTATACTTGGGTTTTTGAATTACTGATTGTTCGCCAATAACATGTATATATTAATCTTAAGTGAACTCCCCAGAATTGCATATATGCTTGTGTGTGTGAAAGAGAGAAACCAGAACATCGTCTTCACACAAGAATCCTTCTTCTTTGCAGTGTTCTCGGCTTCTTATAACATACTTGCCTGGGGAAACATCACTAAGTTTACAAAGCATGCTCTCTCTCACACACACAATACTAATGTGTGAACTAAACTTTATGTCAAGGATGTTAAGAGATATATTCTTTAGAACTTCCAGACCATGTTTGTATTTGAAATGACAAATGCAGTACACATACATATTATGTACTTACAATGTACACATCATATAGCTTTTTATGTAGATGTCAAGTTTGCCATCAGATTGTAACTCGCTGCATCTTTTGGACTAAACTCAAACGCAAGTCTGCCTTTAGCCACGTCTCTCCACTTGTGACATGCACCAAGAAGAGCTCTCCATGCCACCGGTTCGTTGGGCAGTTTCTTAAGCATCTCAACAGCATCATCGAGCCTGTTTGCACGTCCCAGCATATCAACCATACACGTATAATGCATAGTCCCTGGTCTAATCCCCATCATGTTCAAGCACTCTCTTCCTTTCTCGACTTGGCCAGAATGACTGCAGGCGGCAAGCACGCCAACAAGAGTTACCTCGTCCACTTGAACACCCTCTGTCCGCATTGACTTAAGGCATCGAAACACATTGTCAACGTCCACTTGCCGGCCATAACCCGACAACAATGCACTCCACATTACTGAATCTTGTCCAACAGAAGAATCAAACACCTGCTGCGACTCCACCATGTCCCCACACCTCCCGTACATGTCCACCAAACACGAGACAAGAACCACGTTCGCATCCAGACCATAACAACTCCTACACATCTCGACATGGACTTGTTTCCCTGCTTCCAATGCCGACGCAGCCCCACAGGCCTTTAAGATAGCTATGTAAGTTCCCATGTCTGCTGGAGTTAAACACTCAGCCTTCATGCGTGCCAGAAGCTCGAAAGCCGACATGCTATCCATGCTCTCAACATATCCGAGGATGAGTGATGTCCATAACACAACATCCTGCCGGAGGTCATTACATGATTCGAACAGCTGTCGAGCGTCCTTCATGCTCCCACATTTGGTGTATGTGTCTACTAGTGTGCCCATAACCATTCTATTTTCTGCCAAAGAACAGCACATACTGGTTAATAACTGCTAAACAATGTCAACAGTGGTTATACCTGTAAATCCACTGACTAAAGAGTGGATCCACCTGCATTTATCAAGACTTGCCAGTCTCCCATCAATGTTTTTGCCTTCTTCGTTCGCTGCAAGGCCAACGCAGGCCTTCAAAGCAGCTATAAGAGTCACATCTTCACATGGAACTCCTCTCAGATTCAACTGCTCAAAAATCTCTAGTCCAACTTCAGGCTCCCCGTTTCTGACATATCCCATAACCAATGCACTCCACGAAATACAGTCGTGCTTAGCCATCTTGTCAAACACAACACGAGCATCGTACATGCTCCCGCACTTTGCATACATGTCAAGCAGCATGTTTGAAACGAACATGTCCAAGTCCAGTCTGCCTGCCAAATATATACACATTATTAACGTATATAGGACATTATATATGAATACCTTTCGCAGCCTGAAAATGAAAATCCATCCCCTTCTCCAGAGACCTGACTTTCAAAGCCCCATCTTCGTTCTCTGCAAGACTTGTACAGGCTTTAAGTACCGCAAGGAAAGTCCGAGCATTGGGCTCGCATCCTTCAGACTTCATCCGGGCAAAAGCCTCCATGGCCAGCTGTTCTTGTCTGTTTTCCACGTAGCCAAGCACAAGTGACGTCCACAAAGCTACGTCATGAAAGACCAACTTGTTGAAGGCTCTCTGCGCTTCCACCATGCTCCCGCACTTTGAGTACATCTGCACTATACTGCTTGCCACCTGAATATCTTCATCATATTTGTATTCTTGAGCTTGACAATGAATACTTCTCCCTTTGTCCAATGCCATCACTGCAAAATCAACCAAAAGCTAACGTCACTAGCTTCAAAAGAACCACAGAGAAAACAGACAGTAAGTCGTTCTCACCAGTCTTGTGGGTTTCTTTCGCAGCAAGCGAACTGCAAGCCTTGAAAGCAGCAATAAAACTTGCAGTGTCTCGTTTGCAGCTGAACTTCTCAAACAGCTCCATAGAGAGTTCTTCCTCGCCGTTCTCAGCAACACCCATCACTAGTGAGTTCCAACAAACAACATCATGGTGGAACATCCTGTCGAAGGCCCTCCGAGCATCCAACGTGCTCCCACACTTCCTATATGTATCTATAAGCCCGCTAGCAACAAAGAGCTAATGAAATATATAGTTTAAGCAAGTGGTCATAGGAAACAACTATATACGAACCTGGGTCTGAAATCCAAAAAATTGAGCTCTGGAGTGTATTTCCATTGCATTCTCCAAGCTCTTCGAGAGTAAGTTTCCCACGTCCTTGAGTTCCTCAGTTTCCGCAAGGCTGCCGCATGCCTTGAGAACTATGGCAAAAGTTCGTTCATTGGGTAATTCATGTCCCATGCACCTGAATAGATCTAGAGCCGCCTTCTCCTCACGGTTCTCAACATATCCTAGCAAAAGTGAGTTCCAAGAGACCGTGTTCCAGCACGGCATCGTGTCAAAGACCTTGCGGGAGTCCAGCATGCTGCCACATTTACCATAGGTATCAATTAAAGTGCTATCCACAAAGATGTCAAAGAAGCTCCCCACTTGAGAGTGAAGTAACATGACATCCCGCAACGAGTTGGCTTTGATCAGTCTCCCACACTACAAAACAACAAGTCGTAAGTCTATAGAATTTTTGTTTAAAGAAAAGATCAGTTAATTCACTTATACATAACAAAACCTTGATAATCACTCCTACTGCAAGCTTTCAAAGCAGCAACAAAAGTACAAGAATCGGGTAGGCAGCTTTCAGTTCTCATCTGCTCGAACAAAGCCAGAGCCAGCTTTCCCTCTGAGTTGTCCGCATATCCGAGCAAGAGAGCCGTCCAAGACACCACATCGTGATGTACCATCGTATCAAACAGCTCCTGAGCTTGCACCATGCTCCCACACTTCGAGTACATAGTCAGAAGGAGACTTGCTACATGACTGTCCGATTCATAGCCTGCTTTAATGGCAACCCAGTGCAGGTCCTTTCCTCGGAGTACATCCCTTGAACCGCTGCATTCTTTCAATGCAGAAATCAAACTAAAGAGGCTCGTCCTTCTGTTTGCAAGTACTTCCCGCATTAATCAAACACTACACAGCAGCAGAAGACTAGCGCATAAACTTCACGCATAGATCCCATGACTAGATTGCATTTGTACCGTCAGACTTCAGTTTGAGCAAGGCTGGTCGGAAGAAGGTGAATCTGGGAGTACAACATGTCAGGTTTCACAGCACACACACACACACACAGTACCTTCAACATCCGCCCATCGTCCAAGACTAATAGAGTTCTGGAACCCTGAAGGTGACCCACGAGCAGCATTATCCGGACTGTGATCCTCGTGCTTCTTTTCTGGCTTATTATCGTATTCATGAAGCAGTCGTCTCCATCGTTTGAGCTGTCCGTCCCAGCTCCGTTTGCTGCAAACTTGTTTGATATCTGGAGTCTGTGGATCAGTCACCTGCCTTCTTTTCCTGACAAAAGGAATCACCTTGATGAGAGGGAGAGAGAGAGGGGGAGAGAGATTACTTTGAGATCAGCTCACGGTAGCGGTGATAACCAGGTGTGTTCTTCCCATATTCGATCTGCTTCAGCCGCTGAGAAAATCTATGAGGGTTACAGTCCCGTTCTTCGGTGGCTCCTGCGAGCTCTATCTTGAATTATACAGCACAGAAAGAATGCATCTACACTCACTTGAATTCGCTGCATTTCGGGTGTAAGACCTGCCCACCTTTCCTCTTAGCGCGCCTAGAACACAAGCCGCATCCTCAGGCGACTCACCTCGCCTGCATTCTTCCTCCATGGGGAGGGTTTAGGGCTTTTACACAAGTTTACGACCTATGTGCAGTTTACGACCTAAAGCCAGAGGACCATTAATTGTTTTCTTTTTACTATCGTCTTGATATACAGTAAGTCATGCGTGAGGCAAGCTGCTCCCCAACATGGGGCCAGTACTCGGCAAGCTGCCATTTTATTCTATTTAGAAACTCCCTTCCACGCATAGCCTCTAAATCCTGTATATCATCGTAAATATGCACGCATATACGCAATAAACAAGTCACACGCACACGCGTGCACACACACACACATTACCTGGAGTTTAACAAGTTTCTTATGAAACAAGAGTGGCACTTGTTGGAGCTTCTCCATGGGGACTGTGTCGATTACAGAAACCAAGGAACGAATCAACTCTATCCCTTCGTCTAACTCTGCTTGTTGCATTTCAAAAACGTCATTCATATCTTCATCATTATCATCAGATACCACTTCACCACAATTCCCTACGCCATTCACGGAAGTTTGCACATCTGCAATGCATGTCGCCCCACTCTCGACTAGTGGAAGAGAGGTCTCAAAGGGAACCCACCTACAAAGATGACCATTATGTGCATGTGTGTATATCCTTATATATATAGATGACTAGCTTACTTGAGTTTCGTAGGACACAGAAGCTCCGAGGGGTAATACGCAGCTTTGTAACGCATCTTCGGACAGGAGTGTATATAGTAGCCCAGATAATAGTATTCCAAGGAGGGACTTGAACGATGAGCAGTCTGAACCCATTCTATCTCCTGCAGAGCCGAGAACTTCCCAAGAGAGAGAAAAGCAAAATCAGGATCCCAGAAGAGGTATTTGCTGGAGAGGCATTTTGGCAGAATATCTACAACCCCGACCGCAACAAGACGTCCATCGATCCTGTATTGCTGATGAAATGAACCATAGCTTTGAGAACCAGACTGACAAGGGATCAGAGGCGTATCCACCAAAAACCTACAATATGAACTCTCCTCCACGTGTTTAAGTGTGTCATTGTGCACAGCTATCTGATATCTCTTGTATAGTTGATACTCTTCCTCATCAAAAGCCGATCTCCGTATTCGAATCTCCAAAGTGCGTCTCCTCCGTTGTAGGTTACCATTACTGTCCGTGTTGACTCCGTGATTCTCATTCCTGTCCTCCACAACCATGTTTTCATGACCCATGCTTGAAGTGTAGAAGTTCAAATGCCCCTTGGATGCTTTGACAGTTATCCCAGACGATGTAAGTTGATCCCCGAGTTTATAAGCTAAACATATGTGCTAAATCTATCGGTGTTGTGTCATTTCTACACTGTTTCTTTGCAGCTGAGGCGACCACAATATGCAGCATTGCTTGTATACTGTGCTACTCTATCCTCATCACTAAGCTGTTTCTTTAACTTCTCAGATGTTTTACGAACTTCAACTGGAGAACTTGTAACTCTGAAGTTAGACCGGTCTCTACCACCACCCTCGTATAATTTCTTTCAGACTACGTAATATCTGCTCTGTCAATTCATCCTGTGCTTCACCTTTAGCTACTTTCCTAGACTTCCCTTCTTGGGCAACTTGGGATCCATCATATCCTTCTAAATACCTATTTGCACACGTTTACTAAAATGAATACCCGAGTTTTTACTAACCTGTTCATTCGCCGTCTCACACGCTTCGTTCTTTCGATGGTACGTACTTACCGGCCTCCAAGCGAATTGTGTATGGTGCAGCATGTTCTGTTCAAGTCGGGCTATATAGGTGCATCCCTGATCGTCTCCATCCTCGATCCAGTAGCTCTAAAACCAAGAATTTGATGAATTGGGTATATTACAGAGATCAATTCATACCTTGGTAATCATCCACAGTGAGTCTATAAGCCGAGGCACCTGGGATTGAAGGATTAGAACGAAACTGGCAAGAATGTAATCAAAGAATGAATACCACGAAGACGCTGCTTCTCCTTCCCGATCTACAGTACCCACAGCTACTAGTGTAACACCGTGATCCTCCACAATGCTCATCGCTCGCCTGTTGCCGCTGCTGCTGGCCGCCATTTTGAATCTCCAGCAACTAGGGCTTTTTTGACCTAATTCATCCCTACCGTCGGATAGAATATTCCTCCAGTATGAATATGGTCGGTGATATACACATTTCTTATTGCGGACAAGTGACATTTTTGATAAAGCGTATTTGACACACTTTAGCACATGAGCAGCATGAATGCCTGTAGCCAAAAAATGAATAACGTAATGCGCCTGTACTAAGATATTTCATTAGAATAACTAATAAAAAAACGCTTAGGCACCTTAATGCGTCAGGATTAGTCGACTAAAATAAGACGCGAAGTGACAATGCATGATGTGTTTAAAATAAGCTTAGTCAAGCACTCTCTAATGTCAGTGGCAGGCACTAATATCCAGGGCATATACCCAGAGCACATGCATGCACATGGGATGGTCCATGACCCTCATATTGGGGCTTTAAGCAGGTGAAGGTCTTAACTGGATTGGATTGCGGCTTCTCGGCGGAGCAGATCCGCAATGTGCAAGGTAAGCAAAGAAATTGGTTTCAATTTTGCTTGATTCATTCACCGATTCATAGGAGATTGGAATTGTGTGCTATCCTCAATGGGTAGAGGAGTTGGAGAGGGAGAACGAGAGGATCGAGAGTGCACTAGTGGAGTACACACGCAGGAGCCGGCGTCGGACGAGTGCTGTGCGGTGCTCATTCAGGAGATTAGGGCTCCCATCGATGTAGTTTGGTCGGTAGTCCGACGGTTTGATGAGCCGCAGTCGTATAAGCGGTTCGTAAGGAGCTGCTTCACGGACGGGGGAATGTGAAAGTCGGTAGCACACGCGAGGTCACTGTTGTGTCGGGGCTACCGGCGACAAATAGCAAGGAGCAGCTTGAGATTCTGGATGATGACAGGCATATACTGAGCTTCAAGGTCCTCGGAGGGGATCATAGGCTGCAGAAGTACAGATCGGTGACTACCCTCCACGAGGCTTTGATTCAAGACAGGCCGGGGACCCTTGTGATGGAGTCCTACATCGTGCAGATCCCACAAGGAAACACACAGCAGGACACTATCACTTTCGCCAATACAGTTGTGAGATGCAACCTTCAGTCACTCGCCAGGACCTGCGAGAGGCTTGTGGCACATGCGGGTTGAGTTTCGTGGGGCGCTCTCCAGCAACTTCTCTCTCTATATGCACATATTAGCTATGGTGTGTATTGTGCGGTACTAGTCGAGTCTTCTACTTAGAATATCATCAATATGTTTCCGGTGCTGCTGCTGCTCCCTTGTACACTATCTCAGTCAAGTTTAGCTACTAGTTTCGTGTGTAAATTCTTTGTGTGAAAGAATCTCACATATAAAACTCTGCACGTCTGCAAGGATATCCTCTGTTTACTCTCTACCAGTGCATGTTGTTTGTCGCCAACTGAGCTACTAGAGATTACTAGAATAATAAGTGGAGTCAACTAGAAGCTCCACAGTTTGACACCTGGTACTCAACTTTTAGGAGTTTTAAATTGAATTAATCTTATCTTATCCCTGGCTCTAAGTGCTTACTGTTCAATGTGCAGACATGTTTGTCCCATATGGACACGCATGCATGTAATTTGTGTATAATACACGCATGAACCGACCTAACCTCTATTAAGAGAAGGAAAATCCGAGTGCACCGTCCATCACCGCGTAGCAACGTCATCAGATGCCAGGGAATATTCGTCTTATACCTCATGTTGCGTGTCCTGTTGAGGTAGGAGATCCAGATTCCTATGTGCACTACCTGGCCCCAGCTGCGCCGTTCACTTCCACACATTTCCTCTGTGGGCCTCCTAGATTTTATTTCTCTCTGATATTTTTATAGCCCGGCACAGTCCGAGTTGCCCTCAGTTCGGTGTTATGGCCGCATTGCCGGCATCACGATCCGTGCTCAATGTCGTGGGCTGCCTTGCCAATACATCCGGCAGGAACAGGCTAGAACGCTGCGCATTCTCGGCCAATTCCGCAGGATCTCTGAGCTGTGTAACTGCTGCTCGTGTTCTTGTTCCTCCACCGACCTTAATTCCGTTCCAGGTGAGTTGTCGCTTCGCATTCCTGTGCGCCATCTGATGTCTTCTCTTCAGGCTGTTGAGGAGGACGATGATATTGAAGAGCTCACGTTTCTTGACTACGACGATGACAAGCCGCCAAGCACCTGGCTCACGCCTCAGTACTTGAGCCTCAGGCTCCACTGTTCCTCGTAAGTTCCCTGCATACGAAACATTTCTTCGGTTCCTCACGTTTGTCGGTCAGGTTGATGATGCAAGAAGCTTCGGATGCCTGAAGAGGCATTTCAAGGGAAGGCAACCTGCTACAGAGGAGAAGAAATCTGAACAACTTGACAATTCTCTGAGACCCACCAATCAGGTACGTGTGATGAGCATTTCCATAGTTTTTTTTTACTTAGAATTTGTTTCAGATTAAGCATCGGCAGCTGAATCTTATAAGTGAGAGTTACTCTGGAAATGCTGTCGGATTTATCGGGGATGTGATCATTGCGGACACACAGGAGGAGTACTTCAGTGATCTAACCATGAACTGTGTAGCTTACAACTGAAGTAGTGATTCAAGACATCAAATTTTGGTACACTCAACATAGACTGGGATGTGGCTCTGCCCTGCATTTTTTTATTGTAAAAACTTGAAAGCCACTTACCAGGTTGAACAAAATAGTTTGACACTGGATCATACTCTTCAGACTGTATAATAAAAAAATATTTGTCATACTACAATTATGTGGTCAAGTTGGAAACGCTACCTAGATATTTAGAGAAAATGGTCCGTCCGTCTTTTGTACTTCGCAGATTGTGTGTTGTGAGGTATATAACTTTTACAACAACAACGGAGACTGAGATGCCACTATAAAAGGGACCGATAACTTGGTTTAGGCCTGTTCAACAGATGGATCGAAGTCGTTATTACTCGGTTTCGTATGTCACGGCGTAGTGTCGTGGGTTTATTACGGCTGGGTCACAAATGCGATCGGTACTATTCAGAATCGGACATTCCAGTTATTGTTGCTGCACTGAAAGCGTGTAGCGTAAGTGGGGAGCTGGAGACCGGCAGGAAGATACATTCGGACTCTGTCAGGAGCGGGAACTTCTGTAACACCCTCGTTTCCAACAGCATCGTGAACATGTATGCAAAATGTGGGAGTCTCTGGGATGCAAACAGAGCATTCTCTGCCTTGCCAAGTCCGAATGTAGTGTCATGGAACTCCCTGGCACTTGCATATGCCCTGAACGGGCACGCCGAGATGGCTCTCTACGTCACCATGAGAATGCAGCTCGAGGGCTGGGCTCCAAATGGTCATACCTTTGTTGTTGCATTCAAGGCGTGTGCAGGCATGGCCGAGAATGAGAAGCAACAGAACGTCGGGGGAAGCTTTGTGAGCTTGGCAGCACTCGACCGAGGGATGTCTCTCAATGCTCGGTGCGGAATTCCTATTAATGACATATACATTGGGAACGCATTGATCGACATGTACACAAGATGTGGGAGCACATTTGATGCTCGGGCTGTCTTTGATATAATGCTCGTTCAAGATGTTGTCTCGTGGACTGCCTTGTTGATGGGGTATGTGGAAAACGACGAACCGGAGCTTGTCTTGGAGCTTCTCCCCGAGATGCATGATCTTGAACTGAACTCTCGGACTTACGTTGCTGTACTGAATGCATGCACGAGGTTAGCCGAGAAAGAGGACAAGTGTCTGGAGAAGGGGATGTCAATCCACTGGCAAGCAAGGAAGGATGGGTACGAGCTTGACGTCTTTGTCGCAAGCTCCCTGGTAAGCTTCTACTCCAAATGCAATAGAATGTCTCAAGCCAGAGACGTCTTTGACAGGACTCCCCGGCGTGATGTAGTCTTATGGACGGCTATTATACTCGGATATGCAGAGAATGGTCAAGGCGAGCTTGCTCTGAGCTGCTTTTGGAGCATGCAACGTGAGGTTTCTCCGAACTCTCGAACTTACGTAGCTGCTCTCATGGCATGTGCAAGCATGGCAACTCACGAACTCGGCATGGCTGTACATTTGCAGGCTTTTAGAGATGGATATGCATTTGATGTGTTTGTTTCCAATGCACTTCTTGACATGTACGCGAAGTGCGGGAGCATAATGGACGCTCGAGCGGTGTTTGACAAGATGGTACATCACGATGTTGTTTCCTGGAGCACACTCATGCTGTGTTATGCGGAGAATGGCGAGGAAGACCTTGCGCTTGTGTTGTTTGATCACATGGACGGCCTTGTGCCCACTGCTCGGACGTTTGTCTCGGCTTTGGTGGCTTGTGTGAACCTTGGGTGTTTGGAGAAGGGGATGAATATTCATTTAAGAGCGATATCAATGGGACACGCATCGGATGTATATGTTGCAAACACGCTTATAGATCTCTATACAAAATGCGGGAGCATGGAGAACGCAAAACAGGTGTTCGACGGGATGGTATTACGAGACGCGGCGTCGTGGAACTCTTTGATGGTTGGATACGTAGACAACGGGGAGTACGATGTGGCTCTCGAGATCTTCTACTCCATGACATGTGAGCCCACTCCTCGGTCCCTTGTAGCTGCACTCCGAGCTTGTGCTGGTTGAGTGCCTTGAGAGAGGGATGGCTCTTCACTACCAAGCTACAGTGCTCGGGTGCGATTGCTCGGATATCTTTGTGGCGACTGCGCTCGTTAACATGTATGGTAAGTGTGGAAGCGTAGCAGATGCCAGAGCTGCGTTTGACAAGATGGAATTCCACAACGTGGTATCCTGGACAGCTCTTGTTCTCGCTTACGTGGAGAACGGGGAGAGCGAGACTGGGTTGGCCGTGTTCTCGCGTATGAGTGTTACCCCGAATGCACGCACTTTTGCTGCTTCACTCAATGCGTGTGCAAACCTCACTCTCCTGCAAACTGGGAAGGAGATCCACGGTGAGATTTGCCGGCATGGATTCGAATGCCACCCTTCAGTTGCAGACTGCCTGCTTGATTTCTATGGGAAATGCGGGTATGTGGTGGGTAGTGAGCATCTCTTTGACTGCATGTTTACAAGTAATCCCAGTGCACTGTTAGGAGTCTATTCTTGTCAGGGAAATATTGATGGGATCGAGCAAATCTTACAAGGAATGACTGACCAGGGCTTGCAAATGAATGGGATGGCATTCCTGTCTTTACTTACTGCATACAGCCGTGCTGGGCTTGTGGAGAAGGGGAAACGGTGTTTTGAGACAATGATCAGGCAAGGAATTCTGCCAACGATCGAGCACTACCATTGCATGGTTGACATGCTTGGACGTGCCAACCGGTTGCATGAGTCTCTTGGGTGGTGGAGAGGATGCCATATGAGCCGACTGTGATCACATGGACAACTGTACTGTCTGCATGTACCAAGTGGGGAGATGTTGAGTGTGCTAACGTGGCATTTGAAGCCTTGTTGAAACTGGATCCTGAACATGCTGCCACTTACTCACTTATGGCAAATCTCTCTACAAAAAACTGATGAAAGATCGTGCTAAACCAAATAGAGAACCGACTGAATCTCTTCGTTCCGACGCTCCTGCCGTAGACGTTTGGGGAATGACGGATGACTTAGCTTCTTTGCCTTCTGCTGTCGCTTCATTGTCTCCACAGTTGGCATTGTGTCAAAACCCCCTGGTGGTGCCATGGACTTCCTGCAGATTTCAAAGGTAAACAATATAGAAAGATATACCCATTGGATCCTGTACCTTGCAATGACAGGAAGTTTCAGTTCTTCAAGTGGTTTTGACATATCGTTTGGTACGCCAGGCACGCTTGGAGGAGGCTGCTGCACAGTAAACTAAAAACTCCTCACGATACATATATAAAAAGTGGACATACCTGAACAGTTTCAGGAGGTGCAACTACGAGAGATGGTCTTCTTGGGGAGCCAGTTGCAACCACGGATTTCTTCACAGGAGGAGGCTCAGCAGCAGGCGGAGGAACAACTGGCGGCAAAGCTGGTTGCTCCGCTGCAGGTTCTTGTTGCGGTTCATCTAAAGTGGCTGATTTCAATACTGGGAACTTCATTGTTGCAATCTTTGGAGGGTCAGCCGGCATGAAACTCTTGAAAGCCATGTCCCGTTTTGTATTCTCTTCGTCGGCCAGCTGCTCCGAGTAGCTGTACATGGATTCATCAACGCTTATAAATCACTTATCTTAAACATTCTTACCTGAGACATAACATTTCCCTCGGTGGAATAAGCGGACAACCTTCCTTCAATAGAGGATCACCTGTGACAACGTTAACTAGATGATATTTCTCTTCAGCCCTGGTTTGACAGAGAAAGTTTAGAAACATTCCCAGGATCGAAAAGAAGCTTACTCTCTCATTATCTTTTTTCCCGTCCGACCAGGAGTGTCCACCAGAACTTGTAAACCTTGCCCAAGGTTGGTATAAATCCCTTCCCATTGATCTCGACCAAGTCTCTTAGTGACAATATCCTGAAGCCTGCATTTAATTAGAATGTCAGTTCATGAAACAAGCTTACTGTTGTATACATACCCGCTTGGCCATCTAAGACCCTTCGAAAAACGAAAGAATCTATAGAAAACAGTAAACGTGAGTCTGTGTATATACATAGACAATATACATACGGGACACATCCTTCACCATCCTTGTCCGCAAATGGGATTAATCTTTGGTACTCTTCATCAGTAAACTTAACACCGAACTGCTCCAAACAAGTACGGAGATCTTCATAGCTCACCTGTACAAACGTCATATGAGCACAGACATCTACATGAGAAGGACCTTAGAACTATTTACTATCGTACCCTGAGAATGAGGGAGGCTGACCCTGTCTGTTCTTCCCACGTCATAGTGCTTGCAAGCATCGGACAGCTGATTTGACTTCCAATACAACTGCGTATTAAAGACTAAGTTAGAACTTTCACAAACACACATCTGTGTGAGCTTACCTTCTCCATAACTTTGTCTATGGCCGGCTCTCCACCTGATTGCCAAAACCGTTTCCTGGGTGCAATCTTCTTTGCTTTCAACCGCTTGAATTCTGCCAAAGTCCTTTGTAATCGCATATATGTATATATACAGACTTACTTATTTCTGCAGTTTCCTCGACATCAGTGGGATATAAGGGCTCCAAAGGATTTGATCTAGGATGTCTATCAAATCCAAACCTCTTCTTGCCGATGTTTATATCAAAAAGCTCAAGTCCGGTCCCCACCGTGCACCGTAGTCGTCTGCGGGAGAGTGTAAGTTTAACAAAGGAGCAGTTTGAAGCTCTACTTACTCCCGGGTCCATTTAGCTGGATGAGCTCTCTTATCAAAAGCTATATCTTCAAGACGAACTCTCACAGGTCCTTTATACAGCAGCTTTGGCTTGGCACCAACAATGTCACTGACGTCTAAAAGATCATCAGTTATCCTATTGGAAAATATCTGCAGCAACAAACAAAGCATATATATATATATATGTGTGTGTGTGTGTGTGTGTGCAATATTTACCCAGTCACCAGCTGGAAGAAGATTTGGTCCTTCGGGAATTTTGTACTGAGGATTCAAAGGGTTAACAACTCGATCCGTAATGAGACGTCTGGAGGGTCTCTTTTTCCTGTAGAGTCTTGAGGTAGCCATGTGTCCGGTAACATTTTGCTGCCGTCCTGTACAGAAAGAATTAATCTCTAGTTCTTGGAGAGGAAGAAATAAAACAGCTTACCTCAGGATGCAGAAATGTCTTGATTGTAGGCGCAAATCTCGCTCCCTCGATATCATCTGTGGTGAGAGAAAGCGGAATTCCCTTTGGCACCATGCATTTGTGAAACTCTCCATCGTTTGCATATGGCGCCCAGTCGATCGTTTCTGTCATCGTCACTGTTCTCGGCTGCTGAAAATCATGATTTGATCGGGAGCGATCCCAGTTCTTCACTGCTTACTCCAAGAGGTGCGCGGCCACGCTGCTGACATGGCACTTAGGGTTTTGTAGGCCACGTGGCGGAATTAACGAACGTGTCTGTTTGTGTTCAAGAGACAAAAAAATCTTTCTAGGGTTTAACGATGTAGCTGTAATGTCATGGATGACGATTCTCCTGCTCCTGCCTTGAGTACATTACAACAGGCTGTTCTTGTCGTCTCTGGGCATTCTGAATTACCGCCGGCGGCACCGCAGGATGGTGAAGAATGCCCAGAATTACCGCCGCCGGCACTGGAGGAGGAGGAACAGGATGGTGAAGGAAAGCTAGGTTGTAAGGAGCTGGAAGATAGTGAAAACGGTGAGGAAGCATCGGCATCTGGAACCAAGTTGGGTGAGGAGAAGGATGGAAGCTTTGACTGCAACATATGTCTGGAGCTGGCACAGGATCCAGTGGTGACCCTGTGCGGGCACCTCTTCTGCTGGCCTTGTCTTTATAAGTGGATGCAACTACGGTCTGTTTGTAAGGAGTGTCCGGTTTGCAAAGCTTCTGTGCAAGAGGAGAAGGTGATTCCTCTATATGGAAGAGGAAATGTGGAGCGTTGCGATCGTACCGGACAGGAAATCGGCTATGACACGGACATCCTAGCAGGCCTCAAGGCCATCGTGCAGATAACCAGTCTTTAGCATGGCACACAAGGAGATTATACGATCCTTATGGCGTTGGATTTGTGGCAAGCACAGGAGGACCCGCAAGGTTTGGGAATGTAACATTCTCAGCTGGGTTTGGGTTGTTCCCATCGCTATTCCGGCTGCAGTTTCATGGCTTTCCTGACGGCATGATTCCATACGAGAGTTTTCCGGCACCAAGTAATCATTTGCGGCCATTACCACTGCCTCTTCAGCCTGAGCAAGAGATACTTCTATCCAGGCTTCTCTTATTTGTTGGTGGCGTTATGATCCTGTGCTTTCTCTACTTCTGACACAAGTTTAAGGAAGAGGAAGACAATGTGTTGATTTCATAAGTCTTCATAATGCAGCCACTCCGCTTGACATAGGGGACATCATGCTATGGAGAACCGGTTGAGACTGTTGTTACAACGATAACCAGGAAGACTATATATAAAGCTAAATATGAAGAAATGTTAACATAAGCTAGTAAACCATTCCTTAAATGCCATCAAAATTTACATATGCTAGAGATACTATCTGCCTTCACCCCGTGTTCTTGTCTCCAAGCATATCTACATGTCCAGAATATATATATATATATTTACATATCATTCATATATGGGTGCACCTCATATGTAGAACATGGAGTTCTTGATGTCTTCATGGAGGGGTGGCAATGGACGAACAGGAGCGTTTGCATCGCGGTGTCTACGGCCACGGCGACCAGCAGCTCCAGCAGAAGTACCTGCAGCAGTACTCCCACCTTCTGATCCTGGTGCTCCTTCTGCACTACCACCACCTTGAGTTGTTGAACCCCCACCATATCCGGATGATCCATCAGGGTCCACCCATGTCTGAGCTCTCTGAGCAGCTAAGTGTGCATAGTAGCATGCCGGCACTGCAAATTAAAAACACATATAGGTGTATATACAACAAAATATCATAAAAAACATCATATAAACAGAAGCATAATATTAAGTGCACAACAACCTTGTCATACTTGACAATGAACTAACTAAATCATACCATATGAGACTGCTCGCGTACAGCGAGAATACAAGTAACATTGGTCATGTGTAAACTGTTGTATTTCATCAGCACTGAACCCATTTTCATCTTTAAGAACATGATAATGAGTGGGCCTACTCGTCCCCTGCAAATAACAGAAAAGATATGTTTACAAGTACATTCGTAAACCTGCATAAATACATGAAAACGCACCTTGATTCCTTGATGGCTGCACAGGTAGAAGTCGAAGTTTATTGGGTGGCACACCGTCTTATCAACAATAGTACCTGCGTGTAAACATTATTACGAGGTTTATATTCACAAGTTCTAAAATTCACATACCAGGACGGACATTCTCCTTTGGATTGCGTGCATTCTCAGGAAAGAAGCATGTATGGTGGCGCTTCTGAACAACTATGAATGTGATCTTTGGTCCCTTCTCAGGAGCCTTGAATCGTTTCTGAGTTGGTTCAACGCTCGAGCCGCCTTCACACCAACCAAGAGCATCACAAGCCTAGACAGAAAACACATAAGCATACACGCACGCACGCACAAACCACAATACTCACACGTTTCAGAGACTCATATTCACTACGGAGAACAGCATCAAACTGGCCCTCACTGACTCCATCTCTGCAAAAGATCGTCAAGATATAAATCCATGTTATAATATTACAACACAAAGTTTTACCTGTAGTAGATAATGCGATGGGGTACGAACTGTGTCTTATGATGGAATGCCATTAGCATCTCCCTGTAAATAGATATAATACATAAATATTAAAGATAACATATAACAATATAAATAGGTGAAATTACATCAGATTTAATAAATAAATAAAGAACATACTTAAATATGCCACCAGTTTCCTTGTGACCTTGCTCGTCAACATTCTCCCAAAATAAACCATCCAGCATTTCCTTTCGTGAAGGCTGACTTTTGACAATGGTTGCATACTGTGCAAAACCTGGCCAATCCATACTGGCTACTACCTGCATATACAGAACGTTTAACATGACCTCACTGCATATTTATGTAGTGTGTGTGCATACCGCAGCCATAGAGAAGCCTGCCTCATCTTTCGGGTGAGAAACATCAGCTCCAATGATCAAAGTTGGAGACTCTGATATAAGACGGCATTTCCTCTGGTCCTCAGGGGCAATCACAGAATTCACACCTCCAAGCTGGTTAAATAAAAGCATACTCAGAAAGCACGCTCTCTCTCAAACACACACGCACCAAAAAACAAAGAACAACATACCTTGACGTTTATCTTCAGAATAACATTAGCCAAGTACCGTGGATCACACTTCTTTACCTTGTCATCTTTTAAGCACTGCGTGACTATCCCAAGTTCAAGTTCACATAGCCTTTTGATTGC
Organism: Selaginella tamariscina; assembly: GCA_003024785.1. NCBI lineage: Eukaryota > Viridiplantae > Streptophyta > Lycopodiopsida > Selaginellales > Selaginellaceae > Selaginella > Selaginella tamariscina. The sequence goes on along the minus strand of PUQB01000002.1, from coordinate 917,564 downwards.
AACTACACAAACATATATGGCCTTAATAACAAAAACTACGTTCTGCCGTTTAACACATGAATAAATATCGCATTATTACTATACACTAAATATATGCATATTTACCGTAGAAAGCCTTGTTCTCTGCATTTCCAATAATGCAAACAAGCAACTGAAGTTTGGTGTTCATTGAAGCGAGTTTCTTAACAATATTACGGATAGTGCTCTCCACACCCTGTGGAGCAGTAATCTGCATAGGAGGGAAAGCCGTCTTCTCCTTCATTCCCTGGAATTGCAAGCATTCAGTCAAAACAACATAAATAAAACCGAGAAGACTTACTAATCCATATGAGTTGCAACTCTTGGCAAGCTCCTGTACAATTCTGACTAGGTCCTGGTCTTTCACATAGGAAGAAAAGCTTAAAATCCCCAGTTAGCAATCTCCCTTCCTTGCACCACTTTCTGTCAATCAACAACTCTATTAGAAAGTGCAGACTCAAATGTAATCTCTAATACCTTATTAATCATATTCCAGGCCCCATTGTTGGGGCTGATATAGCCATTCCCATATTTCACCTGAATGTCATGGAGTAAAAAAGAAGCACTCAAAGTTTGTGTGTGACAGTCACCTTTGGTGGGGGAAGCACACGGGCAGGAACCTTTGTCCAGTTATGGTTTATCTCCACACCAAACTGGTTTGTATATGCGGAACTCTCCTTCTTTAAGTTGTTCACAGCCTGCAACCGATCAAAGTTAAACTTTATCATCAATGCAATGCATATATACGAGAACTTACAGCAACAGTAGCATCCATGCGCAACTTCGGTTCACAGCATGTCATGTTGGCCAAACCCTTGCGCTGATCATCATTAACCTTCCTAGTGAAGTTTTGTCCTCTCGTGATTTTGCATAACTGTGAGTAAAAAACAGTTAAAAACAATTGAAAGCGTTAGTAACAATGGAAGTTTACCTCCATAGGAATGTACTTCTTCTTGTCGCCTCTCCCCATCTCAAAGGCAGGAAAGCCTTTGAACACCAAATTGATATTGTACTGAGACTTGAAGTACTCCACTACAGAAGTCTGCTGTCCATCTTTCTCAAACCTGTAAAACAAGGTAAGTTGATTTAACAAATGCACGAGGAACGTTCTTACATTAACTCTTGTAATGGCTGTCGGGTCAAAGTTGCAACCTTGAATCTGCGTTTCGATTTTGCGTGATCAGTTTCCACCTTCAAATCCTTGAGCAGCCTCCTCACCTGGTTACCAGCATGTTTTTATGTATAGTATCCGACATGTTAAACACTATGATCTCATAGGTGCATTACCTTCACACGCTGAGTATCACCCTGTGCATCAGGCCTCCGCAGTTCACGATCCAATTCACGTGGATCCTTTTTGAAGAAGGCTGACAGAAAGTCCACAACCCTCTGCTTTCACAAAGGCATTTCCCGTCATGTCTACAATTCAAAAGATTTATTTAAACCATGCATGTACGCACACATACACATATACATGCATGTGCGTATCATAACAGTTCAACACTCACCAATATTCAATGCCAAAAGTCCATTCTGCACAGGACGAACAGATGCATAGACCCCTGCCAAGCTACAACGCCACCAGAAAGATCTCGGCTTCCCAGAATCTCAGAGTAATAAGAGCGACCACAGGTACAAGCCTGCATAACACATGCTCTAATTACATTTTACATTAATGTTTGTGCGTGTGTGTACCTCTTATGATTAGTAGCAGCCTCCCTGAGCACCAAATCTAACACTGGATGGTCTCGTAAGGACACAAAGCAATCTTTCCCTTCAAGTAATCGTCTAAGACTCCCAAGTCAGGCCTCGAGGCCTCTCGCAAGGTAACCTTAAAGTCTCGCTTTCGCCTAGAAAGCAACATTTAGACATTAAACACATATTTATATAAATCCTGTTTAAGTTTTTAAGCTACTGCTACGATACCATACAATGTTATGTCAAAACAACACACACATTGTTCTGCTTTACCTTATCTCACCGTCCTCAGTTTTCTCGCTCAGATTGAGCACGAGATGAACCTCTGCACCAGAACCAATCTGCGTAGCAGAGAACAGCCCGTTGTCGCCATCAAAAACGGGTTTGCTCTTCAGCAAACTCGGAGCATGCTCTATCAATGTGTTAATGAGGTCTCTCTTAAACCTCCTATGAATTTCCGGTGTAACGCTCACCTGTAAGCAAGTTCATACATGTGTGCGTACAAATCATGTGTATGCGTACGTGTATGTTTTGCGTGAGATGTACGGAAAGAGAAACGAAATATTCAAGACTTTGGAAAGAAAAAATATGGAATACTATACAAAATCGAGGATGGATTGTTAATATTTAATATTCATCAGAAGAGCTATTATTTATAGAAATATGCTAAATGAGTCATTTCATTTTTTAAAAATACTGATCGAAACACAACAGATAAGACAAAATGAAATCTACGCAATCTTGCATAGAATAGACAAAAAACATAAATAGCTAGATTATGCAGATGAGAATCAACCAAGTCGCATAGAAATTATAACTTGAATAAAAGCTTACATTGTAGTGGAAAAGCTTGTTTCGCTTGAATCGAACGAGAAAGTTGTTGACATGTACGGTGCAGCTTGATCCGGCGGTCCCATGACCAGGACGCCGCGCAAGAATCGATCTCTCCTCCGACATTGCTACGAGGAATAACAACACGATCAGACTTCACGGAACAGCTCGGAGAAAGGAAATCGTCCGCAAAAGAGTACAATCCGAGCAGATTATGGCTAAGAGAATACACAGAAAGCTTACAAACACACATAAATCCGTATCAAGAAACAGAGATTTTGAGAAGGATACACAGAACAGTAAAATTGCTTGCTGCCGCGTGCAAATTAATAAATAGAGCCTTAATATGATTGTATTGAGATTGCTTTTTTTATTTTCTTACACGACTAGCCGCGATTAACTAATTATCTAGCCGTCACGCAGAACAACAGCCTATTGTGAACTGCCGCGTGGATCCTGAGTTAGTAAAATCTCAAATAAAACGATACTCACAAATTGATACATAGAATACTATTAGTATATAAAACTTTACTACTTGTAATTAAAATAAGTTTGAATTATTATAATAAGGCAAAATACACAAATATTGTTTGCTATATACTAATATTAAATATTCATGTGTTTATTAAACAAAGCCAACACATTATCTTGTAATAAATTATTAAATCATATATTAGTTAAAATTTGCAATATATATGTGATATATATTTTATAAGTAATAAAAATGTTAAATAATCGTGCTTATGTATATTCACATGTACATGTGTAATACATATACGTACATTTTTCTTTAGAAGAAAACATTTCAATGTGTATACATATAAACCTAAATTTCGTATACATATACAGACGTATATACGTGTGACGTTATGGAAAAAAAATTGGCAATGTCGTAAAACGTGTAAATTTTTTAATACAAGGTTATATGAAATTTATTAATTTATAATACAAATTTTATAGGGAATGTCGTAATTTTTTTTTAAATAATATTTGATGAATTTTTAAGATTTTTTCTCTGTAATATTCTGTAAAATATTTAATATTAAATGCTAGTGATTCACTTTTCGAGGTCAACGTACTCATTTTATTTTATATTACACAATAATTATTATCAAAATAAAATAGGCCAGTTTGAAAAAGGCTTGCAGTTTAATAAGAAAATACGTGAAAGAACTTAAAACAATCAAATTTAATAAAACAGTTATTTGATATAGATTGTGATGAGGTAAAGAAATTCAATAAAAATAAAAGAAATTGAACAAATATTTATCCTTGAGTAATATTTTTTTTATAAAAATAATCATGAAATAATCAAGTGCAAGTTTTATATGGCTACTAAAATTTTTATAGAACCACAAGGGTCATTCAATAATTTGTCATTGGAATTCATGAAAACTATTAAGTTTATATAATTAATAAGGTGCTATATGATAAATTAGTAATATAAAATAAATTGATGATGAAATTCAAAAAATATTTAGCATTGTAAAAAATAAACAATATAAAAAGTGATTAACATGATAAAAATAATATTTTCTGTTCTCAAAATAATCTGTCACTATAACAAAAGTATCAAAATTATTAAATTTGTGAGATACATAAAACTCTATTATAATAATGTAATAATTAGTAGAGACATAGAAGGGTGATGACCAAATTAGTAAAGATTATATCAATTTTATTAAGTTTATGAAAAATAAAGTGTCTTTCATGATATTCCTTCCTTACAATTTAAAAGTTTTTTTTTTATATTTATTTACTAAATTTATTTAATTTAAATTTTTATTTCATGTTCAATTTATACACTTACACTAGCGGATGTTTTAAAATTATAAATAATTTGAATAAACAATTTCAAAAAAAAAAAAAAACATCGCACTTTTATAAATTTTCAGAAAAATTGATAAAACTATTACATTTTTGAAAATGTATAATTATTTATTTTCATTATGTAACTAACTTATAATTTATTTAAACAAGTGTAAGTTTTGAAAATGGTTTTAATTTTTTAGAATTGTTTCTAGTTCAAACACAAGAAAATATTCTAATTTATAGTAAAAATGATTAAATATGTATTCATTTTTTAAAATTTATTGAAATAAAAAAAAATTAAAGAAGATCTTGTTTAGTTATATTCATAGATTTGCAAGTAAATATTTGGTTTTTGTTAGTTTTGCTCTTCACAATTGAGAATACAAAGAACGAAGCAGACATCCTTCTTCACCTCTCCAAAAATGTGGAAGTTCTCTTTATGTTTCAAGTGTATGAGGTGCTAAGAAAAAAATGTGGAAGTTCTCTTTATGTTTCAAGTGTATGAGGTGCTAAGAAAAAAATGTGAAAGTTCTCTTTATGTTTCAAGTGTATGAGGTGCTAAGAAAAGAGCAGAAGAAGAAACATATGAAATTCTCACAAATAAAAGTTTTATTGAATTTATTTAGTTAAACAAAGAATTTATCATCAAAATCATCTCTACTTTGATAAATTATTAAATTTGTTGAATTACAATTCATTCAAGTTATATGAACCTGCACTATATATTGAGGAAAAAAAAAAAGAGATGACTACAATAAACAAGTACTTACAATTCTTGGTAAATAAATTAATTAAATTTCAAATAGAAGGTTACAAATATGAAAAGTATGGATTTGTAAATAATTTACATATTTATTGTGGGAATATGTTTACAACAAAAGATTAAGTATGATGTGTTATAGCTCCATGGTAAAGCAATGAATGATTATTTTTTAAATTATTTACAATTAATAAAGTTATGACAAAATTTTTCTAGTTAGTATAACAGTTTGTGAAAAGGGATTTCTAACACAAAATTTAATTAAAATCCCGTATTAAAAATCGATTGAACGTGATAACATTGTTGATATCTATGAAAAGCCCTACTATATCATTATGTCATTGGACAATAACAATAACGGTGTTATATGTAGACAACTTAAGAAAGAAACATAAATGTTAAAATTTTATATTGTCGTTTGACATTTATATACTATAATCTCCATGCCAAATTTTTTTGATTAGTTTTATTGAATTTTATTCCCTGTAGTTATATAGATATGCGTTATTGTGTAAAGTAACGTTTGTGTCAATAAAGTAAAATCACTTACATACGCATACCTAGTACATTAACTAACTAGACATTTCACTTTTTAATTTGGTTAATTATTATAGTATATATATATATATATATATATATATATATATATAATGAATTATCTTTTAACGATCGCTGGTTCTCTTGTCACTTATGGTAAGCCGCCAAGCATATAACTCATATATATAATATATATATATATATATATATATATATATATATATAACAATCTTCTGTCAATCCCTTTTGTGTATATGTTTTATTATAACGACTATTATAATTAAAATGACATTCTGATATATTGGTTTCCAATTAGAATATATATTCATATGCAACTTGAGTAAAAATAATGAATACGTTGTGAATTAATCAACTGTATATATATTAAGTTAACTTTGCGTCTTAATATTGACGGCCTGGTAATATAATGTCATAAGATTTGTTTGCATAATATGTCAATTTAAGTCGGATAATCGTTATGAATTTATATATATTCATATGCAACTTGAGTAAAAATAATGAATATTATGAATTAATCAATGTCATAGGTTTTATTTGTATAATATGTCATTTAAGTCACAATAATCATTATGAATTTATATATATCCATGTGCAAAGTGAGTAAAATAATGAATATGTTATGAATTAATCAATTATATATATATAATATTATATATTATAATATATATTTAGTTTAGCTTTGCGTCTTCTATTGAGAGCCTGATAATGTAATGTCAGAGGAATTATTTGCACAATATATCATTTAAGTCATAATAATCATTATGAATTATATATATTTTTATGCAAGTTCAAAAATAATACGTTATGAATTAATCAACTATATAATATATATATATATATTTAAATTAATATTGACAGCCTGGTAATATAATGTCTTTTTAAGTCATAATAATCATTATTAATGTATATTGCACCTTGACTAAAACTAATGAATACGTTATGAATTTATTTAAGTTAGCTTTGCATTATGAATTTATATATATTCATATGCAACTTGTGAATTATTCAACAGTATATATATTTAATGCGTCTTAATATTGACAGCCTGGTAATGTAATGTAGGTTTTATTTGCATAATATGTCATTTAAGTCATAATAATCATTAATCAAATATATATGAATCATAATATGAAAACCTTATGATTCATAAATATCATTTAAGTCGTAATAATCATTATGACTTAAATGACATATTATACAAATAAAACCTATGACATTACATTACCAGGCTGTCAATATTAAGACGCAGAGCTAACATAAATATATATACTGTTGATTAATTCATACGTATTCATTAGTTTTAATCAAGGTGCAATATACATTAATAATGATTATTATGACTTAAAATAACATATTATGCAAACAAATCCTATGGCATTACATTAAATGTTAATACTTATATATATATATATATATATATATTTGATTAATTTATAACAGTCATTTTTCTTTTTCTGAATTGAATCCGTTAAATTCCTTCATCATGTATACATAAGGTTTTCAATTATACATCTTAGTTTGGTTTTGAATTGTTTAATAGACTAAGTTAATTCCCTATTTATCTTAATACTTATAATGCACTGCAAGTAAGCTATCAGGTCTTAAACCCGACAGCAACCAAAAGTAATAATCTAAATGTCCCTTGTTCAAGTCGTCTGAAATCATCCTACGAACAGTTTAAGGGAAGTTTACACACACACACACGCACACACGCATACACGCACACACAGAAGTATATAGTACAGTATAACAGAACAGTTTACAAGTGTGTGTGTGTGTGTGTGTATATTATATAGTTTCATATATAACCGTATTGAGGCAGCTGCCAGAATAAGCTCATTTGAACTCTGTTTGTTTTTCTGATGATTCAAGATTAATAAAACTATACTCATAAATATATTCTAATGGATAATTACTTTGCACCAATGTACATAAAATAATATTAATATATAAACTTTATTAATTCTTAAACGAAGTTTATAATTAAATTTAAAGTTGAATTATTAAAGGCTAAATACACAAATATTGTTTATCAGTATCACACTATATATTAATATTACTAGCGTGAAATCCTTATAATGTAGATATTATATAGTTAATATACTTTACACCATCAAATTTAAAATTTAGGGTTATTCAGGTTCGACTTCAAAATGACTGCGAATACACGTAAACAAACTGCGGATATACTGCGAATACACGTAAACAAACTGCGGATATACATAAGAATCAGTAACAATTATATGTGCATTACTTTAGCTGCGGATATACATAAGAATCAATTACTTTAGCTCATTCTATGAACACGTTATGAATTAATCAACTGTATATATTCATATTTATATTTATACGTATTCCGTTGCCGGGACTTGAACCCGGGTCGCTCGAGTGAGAGCCGAGTATCCTAACCAACTAGACTACAACGGATAACATTTATAATTGACAGTTCTTATATTGCGTTTGACTGAGTTAAATCCGCTAAATGAAACACGGGTAATGAAATGCTGCAGTCAGTATATGAAGCATGCAAATGACACATTTTCTGGAGTTTGATAAGAAGGTCCATCATTGACATATGTATACATAAGGTTTCAATTATATGGTTTTGAATTTGTTTAATAACATTGGAAACACACGTAGTAAACTACGTTAATCTACAATTTAATGTGGCAAGTCTTTATTAATCTTAATACACTTATAATGTACTGCACAAACCAAATAAACTACCAGGTTAACAACGCTTAAACCCGAAAGCAACCAAAGTAATAATCCAAATGCCCCTTGTTCAAGTCGTCCGGAATCCATCCCATTTTATTCCCTCTGCTTGTAAGTTTCACAACCAGTGTAATTAGCAGGCCACTTAAATAATTTCCTAGCGCAAATGAACACTGTGATAATGCCACTCCAATACCTTTCAATGCATCCGGGGACTGATCATAGAAAAAATCCAGCTGACCAACATATGCAAAAGCCTATGGACAGTTTAAGTGAAGTTTACACAAACCACACAGACACAAGTATATAGTAAGTTATACCAGTGTGTGTGTATTACCTCGGAAGCACCAACCAGAAAGTATTGAGGCAGCTGCCAGAATACGCTTATTTGAACTACGTTTTGTTTTGCTGCTGATTTAAGCCTGAAAATCTCAACAACAGCAGCAGAAGCCATGGATCCTATTAAAAAAAAGTTTATGTACTACTAGCGTGAAACCCTCTATTATATAGTTATACACTTCAAGTTTGATAATGATATACACTTACCAAGTAAAATTGATCATATAAGTTGATACTATTAACTTACCAGTTACTGCAACGAGACCAATTCCAATCCTTTGTAAGTTTGTTAAACCTTGCTCGTTCCCAGTAAACTTTCTTGCAAATGGAACGATAAACCACTCGTAAGCTAATCCACATATAATCACACTTAGCGTACAAAATGACGAGAGTGACGCCGCCGGTATTTTGAAACTTCCAATCTCAGTATTCATTGCTGCACCTTGTTGAATAAACAAGGTACTTACTTGTGTGTAAAGAGCCCAAGAGAAGATGCTCGTTGACCAAATTGGAAGCAGTCGTAGAATACTCTTGACCTCTTCCACCTGTGTCACTGTGCATACTGTCCATGTGTTGACTTCCTTACTGTCGGTAACCACTGCTGCTTTGTCTAAGAATCTGTAAGCCAAAACAAATCTGTTAAATACGTTGTCCTACACACACACGCACACACATATAGCACCTGAAGGTGTCAGTATGCTGTATTTTACGGCTTCCTTTGATTGCAGAGTCTTTAGATGCAACCTCATGTAGGAGAGAGCTATCTGATGGAGCTTTGATGTTAAACTTAGAACATGCAGCGAACAAAACTTGTGTGATTCTTGTAATAGGATTGCCAGCAGGTTTTTGGTATCTGTAAACACTCGAGCCGGTGAAGAATGATATGAATGATAGTGCAGCTGCCCTGTAGATAGCCCAAACCCTAGTCCCCAATTTATATTATCTTCAATATAGACTAACAAAGTTGCTGAAATAACAGTTCCCAACATAATTGACATATAGGACCTGAGAAGTTGTGAGTGAGTGTGTGTGTGTGTGCGCGCGCGTGTGTGTTAATACCAGTTGAAGAAGATGGTGGACTGTGTTTGCTCCTCAGGATCTTCATTGTCGAACTGATTTGCACCAAATGCAGATATGCACGGTCTATAACCTCCACAGCCAAATGCTACTGTATAAACTGCAGTGTAAAATACCGCTCTTTGTTCCTGGAGTTTAGATACTGTTGCCGAAATCGTAAGAAAAACCATTCCCTGAAGATATTAACTATACATTATCTGATTATCATCACACCACACACACATACACACACGCTTACCAGCAAATAGATGACAAGGAAAACAGCAGATGTCCAGTATCCACCCCAGTAAGAATCGGCAAGAAAACCACCAATTAATGAAGTAATATAGGAAGTTCCAAGCCAGTTACTAACACTGGTTGCAGCAGCTGCATTTCCCTCATGTAAAATATTGATAATATAAAAATATAAGTTGGTAGAAACACCACCAAAACCAATCGCAGCAAACATCTGACTCCCTAACATAAACGAAGTATGTGTGTGTTTGTTTGGGTGTGGATGTGTGTGTAACATACCAAGGATGCATGGAGAGCTAAACCATCCACCGGTCTTGCATTTAATAGCAGGTTTTCCAGACCAATCAAGCGTCCCGTCTTTAGTTATTGCAAGTTTCTCTTCGAGATTATCTTCCATAATCAGTGTTTAGTTACGCTTAAATGTAGTTAAATCCAAGCATCACAACTTGATAACTACTTCGTCTTTAACTAATAATCCAAGGGCAATTGTGAAGATCAAGTGATTCAATATAAAAAAACTCAGCTGGGAGAGAGAAGAAGACACACACACGCACACACATAGTTATTTCCACCCCACCTTTGATATTTTCATCCCGTAGGTGAGTTGTATAATCAATACAAAAAATGTTATCAACATATCAGCGTGTAGAGTTATCGAATATTCATACACTCTTAGATATTTTCGGACATTTCTGGACATATTGGACATTCTTAGGCATTCTGAACACTCTTAATTTGGATATTCTAAGCATATTGCATTAAATGTTTTTGTTTAATGTTAGCCATTTAAAAATATTTTATATTTAATTTATTATGTTCTTTTTTAAATGTTTTTGTTTAATGTCAACCAACAGTTCCGATAGAGTAATATACCGTACCCATCTACGATTGAAATAAAAATTTAATTTTTATTAAACAATATAAAATACTATTGATTCTGAGTCTGACTAGATGATAATGTTACTTTTATATTCATTCTAGAAATTTTATTCTATTAATTCCGTGGTGCCCGACTTTGTGTCTAAATCGGTCCGTAGTAAAACTACTTTACAACCTGTGTTGAATTTATCTTTTTAATTTTTTAATTGATTTTTTTTACTACGAATGTATACCTGTGTAGATAGTAATCTCTTCAACAACACTTAAACAGAGGACCATGGATCCTGTCAAAGTAGATTATTAGTATATGTATAAGTATTTCATCACGGTAATAATACTACAAAGCTTTACTATAAAGTTGAAATTTGATATAGATGCATATTTTTAGGTAGCTTAAGTATGACACTAATTTTCATACTACAACATATATATTTAATTATTTATGTATAGAAAATTAGTACATTCTAGATATATTTATCTAAGTGTAGTTGCTAATGGCCTTGACTTTGTATGGGTCAATTATGTTCTATATGTGTGGTGTGAAGAGAGTTGTCCCTCTAACCATAATAACTAGTGTGTCTTGTCAGGAGTTTAAAGAGCGGGCTGCTTACAATAATAGGAATTAAAGTTTTAAATGTTCGTACAAAATGTTATTTTAATAGCGTATAAATATTCACCACATATTTATATTACAGTGGTGATAAGGTAAATCAAGCTTCACACAAGTATATTTATGTTTATGTAAAATTATTTTTAAATAAAATAAAATAAATTTTACTTTATGTTGTTACTATTTTTATTTTTTATTTAAATAAATATTTATGTTTTAGACCAAGCACAATGGATATATCTATTTTAAGTTCATGTTCAATTTTATAAAATTAATTGACGATCCTCAATATCGAGGATGGAGCATAGCTATAGAAGGCAATAAATTTGCACCTTCTTGGGCCATGTGTTGACTTTTAAAGTTATGCACCATCTTTGATAACAAGAATAAGACAAAACTTATGGAATTCTAAGATAATCTACCATCTTTAGTACCAAGGATGGAACGTGAATAGGATATAACAAAACTTGTAATGTTACGAAGTCATGCATGGACTCAAAGAGCTTGAGTTTGCAAAGCTTGCGAATTTTCAATGTATAATATTAACCTTGCCATATAAAGTAATTGAACTTGCAACTTTTTAGGGCCATGCACATCCTTGGCACTAAGGATGGTGCATAGCCTTAAAAGGTTATAAGTTCGATTTTTTAATGTATAATAATTGTCAAGCCATGACTCCAAAGCAGGATAAAAATAAGAAAGTTTGACTCAAGAGCAAGGCAAGAAGATCATAAAATAACTAGTGTTGATAGTAACTGATTGTACAACAATTAGGTCGGAGCTTTTTATACTCACAACTCTAAGAGCTAATCTAGGCATAAGCTAAAAATAATACTCCAAAAGCTAATCTAGGCATGAGCTAAAAATAACGACCCTTATCCTATAAGCATATCCTGTAGGCATATCCTGTTGGTATATCTTGTAGGAATATCTTATAGGTATATCCTATATTCCATATCTTATAAGTCGTATCTTGTATTCTGTATCCTGTATTCTGTATCGAATCGTAACAACACCTCCTCGTGGGACCTGGTTTAGCAGGATAACGTTGATGGAAGGCAGCAACCTTAAAAGAAGCATGGAGTAAATTGGATGCAGGTTCCCAAGTGCAATCAGTAAGCAAATAATCTTTTCAATCCACCAAGTATTAAAGTTGGCAGTGATGAAGACGAGAATCAAGGATGGCTGCAACTTCATACTCAGGTTTATCCTCAATGATCATAGAAGGGGGAGGAGAAGAAGCACGACTAGGAAGAGAAGAAGGATGATATGGTTCCAACAAAGAGGTGTGAAACATAGGATGAAGTTTCACAATAAATGGTAGCTCTAGTTATAAAGCTACAGGATTGACCTCAGTCACAATTCTGTAAGAGCCCAATCGTTAAAAATCCAACTCAGAAGAAGGCTTGTTGGTGCGGATATGCCGACGAAGAAGCCACACAAGATCACCAATCTTGTATGCATGTCATAGTTTTTACTATGACTCCTCTTTACTTTGGACGTTGACTGTTGTTATCTACTATACTATGTTGATAAGCTCTAGATGTAGTAGGAAACAGGCCCACTTAATGCACTTGGATATTTGGTGATGGTCCGGTCGGGTGTCATTACGTATTTGCAGAAAACTCTAGGCGAAGCTAGAACTTACTTTTTAGAAAACTCTTACCTTGATTTTCCGTGTCCCGGTTGGGTTAATGGTTAGTTCCGGTGATTTTGGCATGTCAGATATGTTTAGAAATATCCCTAGGTTTAACAAGTTAGGGTTTAAGGGTCGATGGATAACTCACCAAGAATATTCCCTCTGGGAATGATATTCTATGCCAGCCCACTTATGTAGGGGGGGGGGGCTTTGTCACATAAATAAGGTAGTATGTAGGAGTGAGGGTTTCTGGGTTCATGATTGAGCTTGTTACTCTTCTCTTGGTGCAAGATTTAGCTTGTGTCGTCAAGGCACAACCCTCTATTATGCCGCCCTAACTTCTAGATGACAAGGGTATGTCCCACCTTCGGGGTAGCTTACCCTTAACGTTGGCGAATCCATGCCTGGGAGGTCTTGTTGGAATGCATGTTTCAAAAGGCAGAGGTTGAGGCTTGTCTCCAGCCTCCTCCTCCACGTCAAGCTAGGTGTAGCACTCACTGTTAAGCAAGGCACATCTGTGTCCTTGTCCAACTGTGGGTGTGGGATCTTGTTTGACAGGTTCACGTTGCCTAGTTCCTGAGGGTTCACTGAGGGGTTCTAGAGTTGGCATTTAGAAGCCACGTTTATGGCACTTGGTGCAACTCTTAAACCTAAGGGCTATGGCATGATAGCCCACATCGTGGAAGGCAGTGTCACATGAAGATGTGACACTGGGCTAGACATTACGTGATACAATGCCTGAGGCATGCCCTTTGGGGTTGTGTCTTGGGTTTGTCGCCAAGGGGTTGGATACTTTGGCAAATAAGCATGCTTGTGCTCGCACTAGGGTGCTAAGCCTTGGGCATCGGCCTGAGGGAGGTTAGGTCTCATAACTAGGTGTGCTTTGGCACACTTGGCTAAGGGAGTGTTCCCTTTAGAATCCAAGGGTTAAACAACCTAAGCTTGTTAGCAAGAGCTCTTTCGTGTGGCACTCGCATGGTCATGTACTAAAGGTTATCCAAACCTCGTGTCTGCCTATGGCACACACTCGTATCCTCACTAAGTACTAGCCCTAAAGGGGTTGTACTCCCGAATGAGGGTGATTCCTCAAGAGGTAAGTGACGATGCCTTGGCTCTATCACGGGGTATGTGTGAGACACATCTTCTTTGTAGGGTTAGGGCTTGAGCCTATCTAGGTCTACTGAGGCAAGATCCTAAAGTCTACTCCGGTTATCCTCTAGGGTTTAGGGAATGGTCGTTCTAGGGGACTTAGGGTAGGACTCTAAGTCTTTTTGCCTAATTGGGCTCCTAAGTCAGACTCTTAGGGTTATCTTGAAAGACTTAGCGTTGTTCACACAGGGTGATGACACCAAAAGGCCATTTGGCAGCCACGTGTTGCCACGTGTTGGCCCTTTAGGTTAAGACTCTAACAATGCAGGTGTCAAGCCATGATCCAGGAACAAGGAAGTGAGCAGGATTTCGAGAACAAAGAAGCTTGACTCAGAAGCAGGATAAGGAGCAGGATAGGGAGCAGAACATGAACTAGAAACCAGGAACAAGACAAGAGCAGGAGGCAAGGAGCAAAGACAAGATTGATTGTAGAATGACTGGTGTTGATAGTAACTGATTGTACAACAATTAGGTCGGAGCTTTTATACTCACAACTCCAAGCTAATTTGGTCATGAGTCTAATCTGGTCATGAGCTAAAAATAGTGACCCTTATCCTCTAGGCATATCCTGTAGTATATCCTATAGGCATATCCTGTAGGTATATCTTGTAGGAATTCCTGCAGGCATATCCTGTAGGTATATCCTATAGACATAATCATGTAACCCGTATCCTGTATCCTGCATCCTGTATTGGGTCGTGACAACAGGTGTTGGCTGATGATGAGCATTAGCATGACACTTGTACCGCTCCTGTGCCTGCTGAAGATGAACTTGGAGATCATCCTGTACCTAACGAAGATGCTGAGGATGATCCTGTACTGCAGGAGTTGAAAAAGGAAAGCATGAGAAGCAAAGTCAAAACGTGGATGATAACTTGTAAGAGCGAAGAAAGGTGTTTTGCCTGTATATGTGTGAACGGAGTTGTTGTAAGTAAACTCGGCCATAGGAAGAAGGTCCAACCAATTGTCCTATTGGTAATTGATGAAGTAGCAAAGATACTGCTTCAAGATCTGAATCGTGCATTCTGACTGCCCATCACTTTGTGGATGATATCCTGAAGAAAGATTTGCTTTAACTTGTAGACTCCGGAGAAACTCTCGCCAAAATCTGGACATGAATTATGGGCCTCGATCAGAAACAATGCTCTCAGGAAGACCATGATGTCGGAACACTTCGTGGATCACCAACTCAGCAGTTGTCTGGCATGTAGCCATTTTGTTACATGGTAGAAAATGAGCCTATTTGTGAAGCGGTCAACCACCACAAGAACTGCATCAAATCCACGAGGAAGATCTATGAGGAAATCCATAGAAATAAATCTCCAAGGAGCAGAGAGAACAAGAAGAGGATGAAGAAGACCAGAGGGCGCATGACGAGGCATCTTCGACTTGTTGCAGATGTCACAACTCCATACAAACTTTTTCATAAAACCTCGCAACCCAGGCCACCAATAGTTGCGAGTCACCAACTCAACTGTCTTGGCCACACCAAAATGTCCTGTAGCCAGATCATGACAATCCTGTACCACACAAGTCCTGTAAACATCACCAGGAATGTACATGAGACCTTCCCGGTACAGGAGTCTGTCCTATATGGCAAACAACTTGTAGTCTGTATGGGAACTTGAAGAAAAGGAGCTTATGATGTCAGGACTAATGTGTGAGAAACATTCTTTGCTAAGTTGTCTGTAGCCAATTGCAAATGGATGCCCTGTAAAAGTGTTGAATTTGCTGAAGCCTGATGAACCTGTAGTGCCGCAAGCCGAAATTAATTAGGATCTAACAACACTTGCTTTTGACAGTCATATGTAGGATTGCTCGGGGTCAGTGCAAGGTAAGAGCGCCTAGACAATGCATCTTCTTTGCCATTTTGAAAACCATGCCTATAGACAATGACAAAATCAAAATGTGATAGAAAATCTGCCCACCTAGCCTGTTGTCGATTGAGAACTCGAGCCATTTGAAAAAATTCTAGGTTCTTGTGATCCATAAGAACTTGTACAAGATGCACAGCACCTTTCAGGAAGTGCCACCACTCTTTGAACGAATCCATAATGGCCTTGAGTTCCTTGTCATGAATCTCGTAATTGATCTTCGTCGAAAGGAACTTATGAGAGTGAAAAGTTACAAGATGGAGTAACTTGTCTTTTCTAACTTGTGATAAGATAGAACTTACTGCAAAGTCCAAAGCATCTGCTTTAACGAAGAAGGGACGAAAAGGATCAGGATGTGCTAAAATCGGAGTTGTCGTGAAGGCGTCATTGAGTGCTGTGAATGCATGTTCTACCTTGTCGGACCAAGAGAAATCCCCTATGCGCTTGGTGAGTTCCGTAAGTGGAAGTACACGCTTGGAGAAGTCCTGTATGGATTGCCTGTAGAAATTTGCGAAGCCAAGGAAACATTATACTTTTCATACAGACTTAGGCTTCTCCCACTCCATAATAGTCTTCACTTTGTGCATGTCCAATGAGATGCCAATAGGATATTATGAAATTTTAGTAATTATTCTACATTCTTAATATTCCAGTATAAATTATTAAGTTTATATTATATATTATAGCCCAAGAACTCCATAGTATCCTTGTCAAAAAAACACTTCTCTAACTTCGCATATAGGCCATGCTTGTGAAGCTTCTGTAAAACTAGTCGTACATGCTTATCATGTGCCGCCTGGTTCTTGGAGAAAATTAAGATGTCATCAAGGTAAATCACCACAAATTGATCAAAGAAGTTACGAAAGATGTCGTTTATCATGTGTTGGAACACGACTGGGGCATTTGTAAGTCCGAAAGGCATTACCATGTACTTGAAGTGTCCATACCTTGTACGAAAGGCAATCTTCCACTCATCTCCTAAATGAAATCATACAAGATTGTAGGCCCCTCGTAAGTCGATCTTCGTGAACACCTTTGTTCGTCGTAGCCGATTGAGAAGTTCCGGGATTAATGACAACGGGTACTGGTTCCGGATGGTGACTTGATTTAAACCTTTGTAGTCCACAACCAAACACAAACTTCCATCTTTTTTCTTGACAAAGAAGATAGGTGCTCTTGCAGGGGATTTTGAGTGACAAATGAAGCCGGATGTCAAGTTGTCCTTGATGTACTAGCAAAGAAAATTCTGTAGGTGACAATGCATAAATCAATCCGAATAGTGGAGTCTTTCCTTCCGCAAGATCGATAGGACAATTATAGGACCTGTAAATAGGAAGAACTGCAGCCTTGTGCTTATAAAAAAACATCCTGAAAGAAGTGATACTTGGATGGTAGGGAAGAAGTAGGAGAAGGAGAAGGAGATTAAAAAACAGGAGAGTCAGATACAGAAAAGGTAGAAGAGGACGTAAAAGTTACTTGAAAAGCAAAAAGATGAAAAGGAGTAGGATCAGTGGCAAGTTCATGTATAGTAGTGGTAAGAATGCGGAGAGGAGAAGGAGGGAGCTGTGAATGAAAAAAAGGAAGGATCTTGAGGGATGGAACAAAAATAGAGTAATGAAAAAAGGCAAGATTAGGGAAAACCTGTGCTAATGTTGACAAATGTACAAGATTGGAAGAATTTTATATCGAAGTTCGTGAATGCACAGGAGTGAGGAGAGCATGCGAATGTGCTGATGAACTGATAGGAGGTGGATCTTATCGAGAAGGAACCTTTGACACTGATACAGGAACATGCACGGTCAATCCTGTAGCTTGTACTACCTCAAACACTAAAGTCATATCCTGCATGCAAGAAGGTATAGAATTGATCCTAGCTGCCAGAGAGGAAAATGTGAGCGTTCTAGACCTCCAATCGATTTGAAGATTTACAACCACGAACCATGGCATGCCCAAAACAATGGAGTCATCCGAATCTTGATCAAGTTGAAGGAAATTGAACAATTGAATGTGCCATGGGTGCAAAAGAGAAGTATGGTAGCATGGGTAACTGCACTAGAAGCAATCAAACAACCATCTGCAACCTCTACAGGAACTGCACGCTTCAACTTTACCACTAGAATGCCATGCTGAGCTGCAAAAGTGTCATCCATGAAGCATGCATTTGCACTAGTTTTAACATGGCAAACTCCTTGAGCTCTCGATTATTGAGGTGAATGTGTATGGGAAACTTAAGTGATTGAATGGTGAGTAGCACCAATGGAGCCTACACCTACATCCAACTTTGCGGCTCCTAGACGAAGTGGACATTGAAGTTTTCCGACTGAATTTCAGCTTCAACTTCATGCGTCTTGAACTTCCTGGCTTTAATAGGACATTTTGCCACCTTATGTCATGCTTCATCACAATACAAGCATAAGTTCTCACTGCGACAATGTTACTTCTTAGCAGTTGAAAGTGGGCCACGCTTATATTTGTCGACCTCCATAGGAACTACTCCAGAAGATGTCGTAAGAATATGTGCTACAGCTACAGAATTGACTTACAAGAACTGCTGATGGGATTACCCCTAGCGACTCTCAAACAAACGGTTATTGTAACGAACGGCTTGTTGCATAATCTCTGCTAAGGTTTGGGCATTTGGTAACGTAAGGAGAAAGTCCTTCACGTCATTGCTCAACTCAAAATGGAAGTGTCATGCAGTCTCGTCCCATGGAATATTCGTGCAAAGTTGTTGAAATTCGGATGCCTAAACGGAAACTAGTAGGGATCCTTGTGCGAGCTTTCTTAACTTTGTGTATGTGGAACGGTACTTATCGGGATCTCCAAAGCAGGCTTCAAAGGCAGCCATGAATCCTTCAAAGTCTTCCATCAATGGGTCATCACGCTCTAGCAAAGGGGCAACCCAAGCCTATGGGGATTCAACTAATAAGGATGCTAAAAGGCGAACCTTTTGTGCATTAGTTGAGTAGCAGCATAGTTGCATGTGGATCAAAAGCCTGACCTGATTCAGGAAACTTTGGAAATTGGCGCGATTGCCACCAAACTTCTCCGGCATGCTGATATTTTGCTCCGAAGAAGAGTTCGATGAAGAGGGAACCATGGATGCTTGAGAGAGAGCCTACACAGAAGCCTTCGAAGATGCATCAACAGCTGCATGCACTGCACTAGTGGAACCTTGTAGATCTATGACCACTTGGCGCAAAGTGGCCAGCTCATAACTCCTTAAAGAGTTGATATTTAATGGGATTTAAAAGTTGATTTCTTGACTCTGCATTATGGTTGTACATGTGGACATTTAAAGAACATACAAAGTATGTATCTTTAGTCCTTTGGAATATGGAAAAGTAAAACTTTTCTTAACTCAAGGTTTCATGGTATTTCTTGAGTTCGGTTTAATTTTCATGTAAGTGCAAAGAAGAGTTGCTTACAAGATGGTCTCTCTTCTTAATGATCATGGTTCATGATTTCTAGTGTATGGTTCAATATCCAGTTTGGTTTTTTATCACCTCATCTGTTAAGATATTTATATTTTAGACTTTGGAAGTATTTAAAAACAATACTCCAAAAGCTAATCTAGGCATGAGCTAAAAATAATGACCCTTATCCTGTATGCATATCCTATAGGTATATCTTATAGGTATATCTTGTATCCCGTATCTTATATCCTATATTATGTAGGTCGTATCCTGTATTCTGTATCCTGTAAGTCGTATCATGTATTTTGTATCGGGTTATGACAATAATAACCTCACCCTAAAAAAAAGGTTGTGAATTCAATTATTTTTAATGTATAATAATAAGCTTTCTCATCCTAGGTATTGATGGTCTCAATGTACAATATTAACCTCACTTTAGTAAGGTTGGAAGGTTAATTATGTATCTTGAAAATGGAATTGACTTCACAACCTTCTAAGCCGTGCACAATCTCAATGTACAATATTAGAGACTATGCATCATCCTCGGCACTGAGGCTTGTGTTGTTATGGTGAGGTTAATATGTACCTTGAATTTTTTACTTTGGATTTCTTTGATTTCTTTCTCAAAGTTAAGTCAATTCTTTATTAATTAGAGGATTTTTAAAAAATTAAGTTGTAAAACATCTTTGAAAAAACATGTTCTATCTTTTATATAAAAGAAACTTTGGTGGTAATAAAGAGAGCATATGTTGGCCGTTTAATTGTTATTTATGAATTATTAATTATTGTTATGCAACTTTAGGTCTATGTATGTTTTTATTAAAAGTTAATTGTCCTTGGTATTAAGGAGAATTATAAATATGTATAACATTGTAATATAGTTATGTAACATGTCATGAACATGTCCTTGGCATTGAAGATAGCATTTTCTTTGGATTTCAAATTTTTTATATAGAAGTGTATGAATATTTGTACTGAAATGTACGAAAATGTATGGCAACACATAAGCTTCAATGCACCATTTAAATTGCCCCCCTTCTTAGACTATAAGCTTGTTATAAGTTGATTTTAAATCAATACATGTGTGATAAATACATGAATACGCTTGGAGAGTAGTAATACAGTTTTTTGAAAATCTAGAAATGGAAATTTTATTTAGTTTTATTATTTTACTATCTAGTTTATGAGTTACCATAGCCCACCTAGGCCTTGGATGTTTATGGTGATGCGAACCATCCAAAGGTGAGGGAGGGGGATGACACAAGTGAAAAAAAGCAATAAACTAAACTATTGGTAAACTTAGCACTTCTATTCTTTCTTATATTTTCATATTCTTCTTCTCCTCATTGTATCTCCAACTTCCCTTTCTTCATCTCCTTAGCATGGTTAAATTGTTCTCCTAAGTAATAAAAACATTAAATAAACACTTAAATTCTTAATTAACAAATTTTTAAACACTTTTGATGCTTCAGTGAAACATTTGTCAAAGTTTAACATGAAGGTCCAACATGTGACTGCATATCATCTTGTGTGAATAACATAAATCTTTTAGGACCCTTAAATGCAAAAGAATTAGGGTCTTATTTTTAATTTCCTACCCTTAGAAATTGAATGGTAGTTCTAATAGACTTAGGAGACCTAAATAGGCTTATGCAAGAAAATATGTGCTCTACATGTACCTTGTGATAAAGCTAAGACATCATCCTAATCACTCTTATATGGCAAAACCTTATCCATAACTATCCTTGGAGGGTTAATTTTATGAATCACCAGAATATACTAAGTTGATGATGATGCTGATATATGTCAACATTGAAATATTCTATTAGAATATTCTAAGATAAGGAATTGATAGTCCAAATTTAGATCTGGTGGTTTAGGGACACCAAGTCCCAGTTGTTGGCCAATCTCTTGTAATATTAAGTAATTAATATTTCTTCTTCCTTCTTTTTTCTTTTTTTCACTAGAAGATTCCATTCGTTCTCTATTATAGGCTTCGTTTTCCTAAGCAAGACCCCAAGGGTTTAGGTTGGGCAACCTTGAGCATGCATCCACTAAAGGTGACTATGTGTGTCTATAAAGGCCCTTGCTAAAAAGCATAGGTTATTCAACCCTTGGACATCCTCACATACCAGGTCAAATACCTCTAGCCACCCTCACATACCAGGTCAAATACCTCTAGCCACACGCGCTAGTAGGCACACTTGGTCAACATACCTAACCTCCCTTGAGCAAATGTCCAAAGCTTAACACCCCGCTTGCATGTTACTTACTAAAATCACTAACCTCTTAGAATTAAACTTGTGACACGACACCAAAAGATTGTACTTTGGGTGTTGTATAATGCGTCATTCAACTTAATATCATATACATGTGACATTGTTTCTCAAGGTATAAGTTATTGTTATAAAAGTGGCTCATAGATGTCAACTTTAAAATCTCTCTTTATAAACCATTAAAAACATGGTAAAGAGAATTCATATGTCAAGAGCACGAAGAATGTTCACATTGTGAGTCAAGATGTATGTCTTACTTAATTGCGAGTCCAGTTCCTAGCTTAGTGTGGAGAAGGGGTCCAAAGCAAAGCTTTAACATTTAGACTTATGGAATATGAACTTGGACAAGATCTTTCAAGTGTGCAATTGGGATATCAACAAAAGAAGTTAATTAACTTTTTGAATGCAGCATACCTAATTATAAAGGTGCAAATTCACCAATGATAAAAGTTGGACAACCCTTGGAATGTGACATACATCCTATGCATTAGAAGTTAGAATGGCACAAACACATCATGCCCCAAGATGAGGACATGCAAGTTGTCTAGACATGTTTTTGCCCATTAGTCTCAAAACAACAAATGTGGATTAAAATGAATTGAAATCAGAATGGATTCTTAACATGTTTTCTGGAATAAGTTTTTCATGTTGCATATATAATATATTGGGGTTTTTCATA